>CAHIKZ030002900.1:1122500-1170000 GCA_903632075.3 Acanthosepion pharaonis
ATATAGAAGGAGAAAGCCAGAAGATAGAGGTCACAACAGCAGGATCAAAATGAGACAATACAGACATCAAGTTGATCAAGAAATCACCAATCAGTGGATAGTGCCTTACAATACATATTTGTTGTGACAATTCAACTGTAATGTCAATGTTGAAATCTGCTAATCACTTCATTCAATCAAGTATTGCATCAAATAAATATCAAAGGGGTCAGATCAAGCTGTTTTTGCACAAACCCTATCACTGAAAATTTTTTTCCCTTTAATTTAAATTAAATTTAAATTTGAACAATGGAATGACTCCTATCCAAAATATAGGAGAAAGCCAGAAGATGGAGGTCACATTGTCAAGATCATTGAGTAATACTGAAATGCATCATTTTTCTCCACAAATTATAGCAATGATTTAAAAACAATCATCATTTTCTTAGAGAAAAAATGTGTGACATGCAACAAGGCAAGGGTAATTCGGCTAGTATATATATATATAAAGTTGTGGTACTAAAGAGGAAACTCACCAGAACAAATACCATAAAAATATTTATAAAAAAGCACATTACAGTGGTGGGAAAGTGACTGAATCTGAGATGCCAGGTCAGAGCCAGTAACATTGCAGATTTTTCTTTGGATTTTATCGAGAATCTCTAAATACATAGCAGAAGCACCGGATGAGATATGGCAGTGATATTCAAGGCATGGGCAAATGGTAGCCTCATAAAAGTGTAAGATAGATTCTGATAAAATAAATTCACAACAGTGAACCAACTTTTGCAGCCACAGACCTAACAATTGTTCCACTTCATATCAGTGAAAAATGTTAGCCTGTGAAGGTGCAGTGAGCCACCTAGTGGAGGTTAGCATCACCCTTGCTGATGGAAAGCAAAGAAAGGTCCTCTAAAATGATTAAAAGAGAGCAGTTGCATTTAGGAGGTGTTAAAATTAAAAAGCCGTTTCTTGCTCCAGTTCATGTTTTTGAGATTAGCTACCAATTTTACCTTATCAAACCTAGTTATATGCCTGATATATAATAGAAAGTATCCTTAAAAATCCTTTCCTACCTCCTATCGATATGGCTGATACTAACCCCAAAGAAAGTGAATCATACTTTCTCAGGCTTACATTCTTGGCTGACATGAATGGAAAGATTATATTGAATCAATTGTGAGGTCTGCTACTACAGAAGTTGGTTTACTGTTTTGTGCTAGACAATTTTTTTCTCCTGAAACTATCTTACAACGTCCATGCCTTGAATATTTCTGCTACATATGGTCTGGTGATCCTGCTATATATTTAGATATTCTTGATAAAATTCAAAGAAGAATTAACCATATTATTGGTCCTGACCTGGCACCTCAGCTTCAGTCATTTTCCCATTGCTATAATGTAGCTTCCTTGTGGCATTTTTATAAATATTTTCATGGTAATTGTTTGGATTGACTTTTTACTTTATTAATTTAACTGCAGTTCTAGATTGGTGGCAAGGTTTCATCATTTTATAGTTGAAATGGCAAGATGTAACTGTAAGTTGTATGTTAACAGTTTGTTTTCTTTCATTTCTCACTTGTGGAACTCTCTTCTAGCTTCTTGCTTTCCTGGCAACTTTGATCCTAAAAATATTGCACCAGGTGATTCATACATGTATGTTTTTGGTTAAAATGGAAAAAGAATAAGCCTTTCAGTTCGAACTTTTGAGATGAAGAATTATGATTATTAAGATCTGCATGCTTATTTTTGATTCTATATTACAATGTTTCAGCAATTATATCCTCCAGTCTTCTTCCTTTGAATTTAGAACCAAACTCATTAATTCAGCACTACCAGACCCAGGAATTGAACTGGCAACTATTAGTGTAACAAACAAGATGAACATGTTGATCATGTTTCACTTTCTATGCTTATGGAATATTTCATATCAGTTAATAATTACCAGTCTTATTCATCATTATGTTACTTGACTGTTCCTTTCTCTCAACCAGAATATGCAACGTTTTAGCACTACCAGGCCCAAGGAATGAACTGGAAGCTGCTAGGGAACCTGATGTGTTTTAACGAACATTTTAATGTATGGAAGAATTGATCAAGAACCAGTGGCTTTAAGCACACACATATATATATATATATACACATATATATATATATATATATCTGGGTTTTGACCCTATCTAGAGGCAACCAGATGTCTAGCCACATTGAAGAGCTGTGATACAGCAAAACAGTCTGTGGATGACAAAATATATATATATGAAACTAAGTTATCAGTGATAGAAAAGTACTAAAAACTAGTGCTATTAATACTAGACTAATCTTTTTGACTGAATTTTATATATATATATATATATATATATATATATATATATATATATATATATATATATATATATAGTTTATGCAAATTTAGGTAATCCGTATGGGTAGACCTGAGGAGGATGATATCCAGAGAGCTCAATGTAAAATTCAGAGCAGATATGTTTGAATAAAAAACAGACCACGTTAAGATTCCATGTAATAAGCTATTTTAACCCCTTTAACAGGGTTCTGGATCATCAGACTTTACTTCCAATTTTCATTTCAGCTTTTGGAAGTAAAAGTCTGATGATCCAGAACCCTGTTAAAATGGTGAAATAGCTTATTACATGGAATCTTAACGTGGTCTGTCTTTATTCAAATATATATATATATATATATATATATATATATATATATATATATATATATATATATATATATATATAGGTAAACATCTGTTGGTATATAATCCAAGTGAATCGTAATAATATAATATAAAATATTAAAACTGATCCACAAAGAGAGCTTAATATATTTATTAAAACAGAGCATATATAAATTACATACACAGGAATTTAAAATTAGTTTTAAATTCCTGTGTATGTAATATATATAAGATTTCAGATATAATTAAAAAATATATTTCTAATAAGAATAAAGACAGAAGAAAAACTTATCTTAGCTAACGGATTTCGATAAAGTCCACCAAATGCTGAAACATGTTGGCTCAGGTAAGTTTTGCCAATAATTCCTCTCTGATACATGTTCCATTAAAAATGACTGACAAGGTACTTCTGCGAAGTCTTTTTTATAACATTTTTCTTGTATGAGAACAAGACATTTCTTTTTGGACTGAGCATGTGTTGAAATTGACCAAATGATTGTTAGTTCTGAGAGTTTTTGTTCGATCTATTATCCATTTTCAAGGATTTTGGTTATACAGGTAAGTGCTATTGTAAACTATCTCTAAGTCGCTGAATGTTGCGTGAAGGAAATCAATAAACAGTCGTTATAGAATGTTGAAAATTCTTATAAATCATTCCAGGTCAAAAATAAAAACTAAAAAAAAAGCAGACACTCAAAATACATGCCAGAAATTTATGCAAACGATAGCTTTTCACAAGAATATAATACAGTGTCATTTGATCTAAAATTTCTGATATTAATAAATTATTAGATACTTTTGCAAAAAAAAACAAGTCAGTTGCAAATTATGGCATAAAAAATGTCCACAGAGACTAATTCTAGAAGAGTGAGCCGTGATCTAAGTAAATAAATCATGACTCAAAATAATTCTGAGTGTTGTATGAATCATTGCCACACAAGTTTGGTACAAGGACAGCTATTTTTGAGCAACCAGTTTCAATTATGCACAGTATTGATGATTTGTGCACTGTTGCAGTGTGAAAGTATAAAACTATTTAATATTACCAGAAATATCCTATCTAGGGTAATGCAGCCTTAGTCCACATCATGGCTGACTGTAGATGCCTGTCAATATGGTAGGATTTGAATCCAAGTCTCATGGTCAGAAAGCAAACATTCTTACCACATGGCTGTCGTCCTTTTGATATACAAAACTCATAAGAAACTAGCAATCATAAAGTAGCCAGCGAGCTGAATTATTTATACAGATAATCTGTACATGCAAATACATGGAGTGTGATCCTGACTAGTTGCTCTACTTGCATGGCCTTGTGCCAGAGTAAGATAAATTTAGAGATAACCTGTTTAGAGTACCTACTGAAAAACACTGTTCAGCAAGATTTTTTATAGCTCGTTTTGTAAATAGTATTAACGTAGTAAATTCTATCTGCTTTGGGTGCTCAAGTATTGTTACCTTGTGCCAGACTTAATATTTATATACATTATTATCTAGTAGTGATGACGAAGATATTTATGTAATTTTGCATGGGATTTTATTGTGAAAGTCGGTTGATTTGTTTGTGGATGACTTTAATTACTTTACTAATGAGTATTTTATGAATTTATTCACAATTGATTGTCAAGATTGACATTAAGATTAGTAGATTTTTGCTACTTATAGGAAAGTAGTTTGCTGAAATATTTGCTCTCTTAGATTTTTCTTCATTATCCCATGCTATAGTGAGACTTTCTGCCAAGATATCTTATCCCACGGACAAAATATCACCCACTTTTCACTATTATATATCTATTACTATAGCAATTATATTCCTTAGTTTCACCCATTCAGACCGTCACAAGTAGGACTTACGATGCCATGTTTATAGTGACAAATCATCCTCATTCCCTGTGTGTTTCTTTGATAAGGAGTAATTTCCACTCAGACAACTTCTGCTTCAGAACTGTTACTAAATGGAACAAACTCCCGAGGGAATACTTCCCTGGCAACTACAATCCTGGTCTCTTTAACTCTAGGTCTTTAATTTTCTTCCTCCTTCCTTACAAGCTTATGTTTATATCACAATGGAACACTGGTTCCAATATGATCACTGAAGTTAAGCAGCATTGAGCTTGGTCAGTACCTAGATGTGTGACTGCTTGGGAATACCAGGGTATGTAAGCTTGGATCTATGAGTGGTGTAATGGTTAATAGGCTGAAAGAGTCATATTCAAATTCCAGTTCATTATATTCATTTACACCCACATACCCTTGAGAAAGGTATGAATCTACTTCCCCCAGCTATGGGTTAATTAGTAAGACTTGTATCACTAAAACCATTATCTCCCAAAAGATAAAAATAAAATTGCATACAAAATATTTAGATTTCCATATTAAATAACCCATAGAGGTGTTGATATGCTGCTAAACAAAAACAACTAACTCTTACTTATAATCTCACACAGTAACCCTCTACCTTGAGTGACCCTTGGGCTTTGTATTAGGTGAATTATCAGTAAAAAAAAAAATCTTAATCTTAGTAAATCTAGTATATCTAAGGTGATGAATTTTTTATTTCTTAATCCAACAGATATTTATTAATAAAACATTATTTTTAGTGGATACTTGTATTTGAGTAGACGCTCTGTTTATCAAACAGTATATTTATTTTCATCTAATGGCATGAATATACACTCTCTGGCAGGATTTGAACCTGCATTCCCTTAGGGGAAATTGTTCATTATAGTGATTTTCCAAGCATAGCTCAGATGTGGCACAAGGCCGAAAGTATGGGACACCCTACTCAGTCATAATTGTTCTAGTGAGACAAGCTTGCCAACCATTACACCAACTCAAGGTACCCATTTTTTCCTAAGCGTAGCTCAGATGTGGCACAAAGCCGGAAGTATGGAGCACCCAGTGAGGATTGAACTCACTACTCAGTCGTAATTGTTCTAGCGAGACAAGCTTGCTAACCATTACACCACCTTGAAGTGCCCGAGGGGAAACTGTCATTATATCTGATGTGTTTTGATCTCTTAGCTACAGAGTGCACTGATGACCAAACATAGATAATTCCTTTAAACACATTTGTCCCTGACTCTTGGACAGCGTATATTTTTCTCTAATAAGATTTCTCAAATATTTAGGCCAGTAGGCAAAAATAAATATACTGTTTAATTAACAAACACAACATCTACTCAAATATAAGTATTCACTAAAAATAAAATTTAAATAAAATATATCTATATATATAAAGTTTTAGCCACTGTCTGTCTGTTATCAAACTACTCCTAGGGTTTTGGAGATAGACCCCATAATAATATATTCTGAAACTACATTACCCAGGGTACTTGGATATGTATATTTCCTTTAGATCAAAGAGTGTCCCTGTAGGGCACAGCCCCACCACACACACACTGAAAATTTTTTTCTCTTTGATATAAATTAAATTTGAACAAGGGAATGACTCCTAGGGTACTTGGATAAGTATATATCATTTTGATCAAAGGGGGTCTATGGGGGGCACAAACTCCCCACAGAAAATTTTTTTCCCTTTGATTTAAATTAAATTTAAATTTGAATAATGGAATGACTCCTATTCAAAATATTGAAGGAGAAAGCCAGAAGATGGAGATCACATCAGCAAGTACCAATGTGATCAGTGCAAAAAACATTTATTAAATATTATTAACCACAAGACAGAAATGAAGCATGGAGATTAATGTTATTAGTCCAGAATTTTCAGATGCGCCTGTGTCCTTCATCAGTGGTGCAAGAAATAAACAGAGAAACTCGGAAGACTCAACAACGGTGGTTCTTGTGGCTGGCATGAATTCATTGTAGATGATATTAGTAAAAATCCGATTCCTGCTTGATTTCCCATGTGCAAAACTTTTTTTGAAAATGATATAACATCTGGCACACAGTATTAATTTAACCTTATTTAACAATGGAAATAATGTGCTCAAAGTTTTATAAAATATAAAGTTGCCAATTCAAATTCCAGCCATATTTTAATCATGAGGCTCAGAATAAACATTACTATTATATAGCCATCATGCAACTACATTTTAAAGACAACTATGAAAAGAAATTAATAACACTTAACAATAAAGTTCTCGAAAATGGGTAAAGAAGAGTTCAAAAGTGCTTTGGACAGTAGACACTATAGACAATTTTTACACTCCTTTAGTCTCAGCAAACAGAAAAATTTAAGAACATTAAAAAACAGTAAAAAATTCATCAAATTTTCCTTGTCTGTCACATTCAACTTAAAATGTTTGAAAGAAATGAAATATACATGATATATATATTTATGTGTGTGTGTTTTTGGTTTTTCTTAACACACTTCAATATATAGTCTCTTATAGAGAAAGACATCTTATTCAATGTTGGCTGCTTTTGTCTTATTACAACAGCCTTCAAAATTTGGAGTCTTTTTCACACTGTATTCTGTATAAAATTTTAGTATGTTTGATTAAAGCCTGTCTAATGTTAATATTATTTTGTCTATTTGTTATATGTTCATCTATATGTTGCACTCAATTTTGACAAGTTAACCTACGTGAGAGTGTGGTGCTTGGGTGGCCAATGTAAGAATTTAATGTTGTTTGTTGATTGTTAGTGTTGGAGATACACTCTCCCACAGGAGATTTTTATTTTTCATAAACAACCTTATTTTTTTTACATAGGTTAGATTTTTGAGGTGATGAATTATTTCTAAAAATTAGACGTTTTGAATTTTTTATATCATATAGCAATAAGGACACATTCACATATCGAAGTATTCATTAAAATGTATATGTCCCCAGAAGCGTAAGGTGTAGCACATGACCTTTTAAAAGAGAGCATCATCTTCACAAATGAATAGACTTAGATATGATTATACAAGGGAAATTGTGTCGATGTTAGTGAGCTGGCCGGGAGGGGGTGCCATTGCAGTTTCTTTCACATGGCAAGATAATCAATAATCTAAGAGGAAATGTAGTTTTAGGAGGTTCTTAAGGCATCTTGCATATTAATCTAATATTTCTTCTTCAGCATTCTGTTAATCTATTCTTGTAAAAGTCAATCAATCTTGATAAACAGATTTATTGAAGGATTTCTTCTTTTTTTTATTTGTTTGTTTTATTCTGATCTGTCATTTACATCTTTACTTAGACAGGCTAATTTATTTCAGCCTAATTTATTTTGATCTCTCTAATCATTCCAAAATCTATCTGTCTGGTTATCTCAGTGCATTAATTATCTATCTATCTATCTGAGTGTGTTCATCAATATATATATATATATATATATATATATATATATATATATAATTATTTATTTGAAAATTATAACATAAATATGTTATAAAATCACTACAAAAATAGCCATTTTATTTCAACACTTCTGATATCTTATCAAGTGATGGTGTTGAATGTAGAACATGTTTTTGCATTCAACATCATTACATATTTTTGTAGTGATTTTATAACATATTTATGTTATAATTTTCGAATAAATTATATTTGCTCTACTCTGTATTGAGCACTCTTTTAAGAATAGTATTTTTTGGTTATTGGATTTTATTCCATATACATCAATCCTATACTTTTGTGTATATATATATATATATATATATATATATATATATATATATATATATATTTATGTTTTGAACAATAAAAAATATTAAAAATTAAAGTTTTCAGACACACTGGGTTGTATAGTTTTCATACGCACTGGGTTGTATATTTTTTGTTTAATTATTTCAATTAGGTTCCTTGACTATTTTGGGCCAGCATGGCCATTATCATGAGAAAAAAAATTCTGCTTGTTAGTAACAGTGAACTTCAGGAATAAATGACAGTTTATGAAGAAAATGAATTTTATCTGTAGTTTTCATTTGTTTTTTATAATTATTTTTGGTTGCTCCTTGTGTTCAAACGGCCTCTTTCAAGTTGTTTTTAAGATAGAGCCTGGTGAGGTTCATGAGTTACAGAAATCCCTTCTTGGTAGTTTTTGACAGTTTTATTGGTTACTGGGAGGTGGGGATGCAGGTGTTAAGTGTATTTTATCTTTTAAATTTTTGGGAACATTTATTAAATATATATATAACATTTATTAAATATAAAAACATTTATTAAATTAAACTAACCGGTCTGTCTAACTTGAATTTTTATCGTATTTTTCCAATTTTCAAAAAAGATGGTGTACATTGTGATCAAAATTGTAAACATATTGTCTTAAGTCATGTTTTGTGCTAATGCTTTTGGCTACCTCAGTCATTACCAAGACTTGAGTGTTGTCTGTGCAGTAAACAAGATTTTGTTGGTTACATCCTGGCATTATTTGGGGAGCACTAGGATTCCAATTAGTCGAAAGTGACCTCATATGTAAAACGGTGACACAAAGCTAGACCTGAAAAGAATGTATGAAATGTTTATCCATACTATTATTGCTTTTTATGTATATTAAATATTTTATATGGATTTCCAAAATGCCATCTACTGTGGTGAAAGATATTTTATTTAATGTGAGTTGTTTCTTTTCTATAATAAAAGCTTTCAATATTTGGAGTCTTTCCTTGCAATGAGTATTCTATAATATTATTTATTTAAGATTCAACTAGAAAAATTAAAAATAAATACAATGTATCTAGATACAAATTAGACACGTCATAATAGGTCATTATATCTTAAATAAATCAACACTGTTTTGTGGCAGTTTTTAACATCAACTTGAAAAAATTTTCTTGTTAAAAAGTTGAATAATTTTAAAACATTCAATGGATTATGGATTAAAAATAATGATTTTTAGATAGTGTTTTTTTTTTTTTTTTAGATTTAGCATCAGCAAAAAAATTCACAGTTTGGATGAGAGCAAAAACACCTCAGAATGACGTCAAAATCTGCAAAAAATTTTTCATCCTTTAATAGTCATTTGTGCTTAGTTTAATTTGTAATTTATATAAATGTAAGCAGAAAAAAGTAAATATTGATAAGGTAGTACACTGCCGAGGGCCCATCAATCAGGCGTACCCCCCATGGTTTGGTGTAGTATGCACTGATCATGTGTAATCAACAGTAATTTTTTACGGTAGTTTTTCTCATTAATTTGGGTTAGCTTTGTGTAAAAAAGAATGGAGATCATTTATTGGTTATAAAATATGTCCAGAGTGATTTGTAGTACTGTAATATTTGACTACGGTAGGCCAACTAGTATTGCTTAGAAGCTGGGGTTGCATTGTACACAAGCTATGTGAAAAAAAAACTATTTTTTTCGCAAAAAACATTCAGGGGTCACAATATACATGCTTATGTATAAGTATATACAGTAGACATTTTAATATCTATGATAACCTGTTTATTTTTAGAACATTCTTATCTACCTTAATTTGTTCATATGGATTCAAATATATTTTTCTTTTAATTTTATGTCTGTTAAGACTGAGCAGATTGTGTAACTCTTATCAGCATGATGGGAAATGGAACTGGGAAAATTTTCTCTGAGTCTCTGTTATATTCACTTTGTCTTTAAGAAAGGCATGAATTCATTTTTCTCCTGTGGGTATATAGCCACATCATGTTGAAACATTGGGTCTCATTATGATCACCAAAGTTAAGCAACATTGATGCTGGTCAGTATCTAGATGGGTGACTGCTTTGGAGTACCAGGTGCTGTAAGCTTGGATGTGCAGGTGAAATAATGGATAATCACTTGGAATTGTTAATCAGCTAGCTGAGTTACAATTCCCATTGAGTTTGTTGTATTCACTTATGTGCAAATATCCTTGGGAAAGGTGTGAATCCACCTCTTCTGCCCCCAGCTATAGGTTAATTAGTAAAGCATGTATCACTGAACTGTTATTAACTCCAAAAAAATTCTTACAATCTAAAAATATTTTCTGGCTTTAAATAACCTGTAAAGAGTTGATAAGTCATGGAAAATGGATCAGTTAATCCTCCCAGCTGTGGATTAAATAGTAAGGCAGAATTGATACCCTGTCCTTGGATGGCAACCAGTCTAGGAGATGAAAGACATTCTGAAGACAAATTGTTTGGTAGTATATGTACCATGAAACAGAAGTAAAAATTTCTCATATGAAATTTTGTCTACCCATTCTCTGCAACTTAACTGCAAGAGTTGTGCACAGATACTACCATGCCACTTGTGAGGATATTGAGATGGTGTCTCTGGAGATTTTTAAAGCTTTTTTTTACTTAAAAATTCACTCATGCAGCATGCTGTTTCTTTTGGAACCATTATCATTTGTTGGATTACTGATGTATACACTATCTGTCCCCATTTCATAATTATTGTGAGACTGTATCACAGCAAAAATATCTAATAATTACAGAACCACAACAGAAACACCTGATAATTACTGTGTCACAATAGAAATGCCTGATAATTACTGCATCACAATAGAATTGCCCAATAATTACTGCATCACAACAGAAATGCCAGATAATTTCTGCGTCACAATAGAAATGCCTGATAATTACTGCATCACAACAGAATTGCCTGATAATTACTACATCACAACAGAAACACCAAATAATTACTGTCACAATAGAAATGCCTGATAATTATGGAACCGCAATAGAATTGCCTGATAATTACTGTCACAATGGAAATGCCTAATAATTATGGAATCGCAATCGTAAGGACTGATAATTACTGGATCACAATAGAATTTCCTGATAATTACTACGTCACAACAGAATTGCCTGATAAATACTGCATCACAATAGTATTGCACGATAATTACTGTATCATGAAAGATACATGATGTCCCATTAGATTATCACTTGCTTTGATAATTAGAAAAGGAGACAAGCTGTGGTACAGAGGAATGTATACACAGAGAACATTAAACAAATATATACACAAGATCATTTACATCTTAGTTTTATTATCAGTAAGTCATCAAAGGAGCTTGAAACAAACATCAGGAATCTGGGGTAAAAAATAACGCAAGATAACCATAAAGCAACAAGTAAATATACCAGAGGAATTCATTATGTAATTAATCAAAATGTCATAGAAAGCAGATAATGAGTACAAATATTAACAGCCTAATTAACTTTTATAAAAATGAAAGTAACAGAAAGAACAAAGTAATCAATAAAAATGAAAGATATAAGCTTCCCAAGATAAAAGGACTTTGCCGAAAAAACTCACAAGAACATTCCTCTTTCTATCAAGTTCTTTCTGATGATGATGGCATTTCACAAATTCATTTTCTTTACGATGTGTATATTATCATGATTGCTCTTGGAAAAAGTATTTCTCATTATTTTCTTCATGATGCTGACTTAAAAAAAATCATTCTTCCCCTAGACTGGTTGCCATTGAAGGCTACACTGTAAAGTTTGTTCTGCTATTTTATCCATAGCTAGGGAAGAATAGATTCATGTCTTTTCCAAGGCCATTAGAATAAAATGAACACAAACTGTCCCAACCAAAATTTGAACTTTCATTTTTTGTGTTGGTAATTGTTTGCCTACTTTCAGCACCTCACAAAAATTTATAGCTTCTAAAATGAACAAAGAAATTTATTTAAAAAAATTCTAAAACGTTTTTTGTTTTTGGCATAAAAGTGTCATCAAAAATTCTTGGTGGCAAAAAGAAAAGCCAAATAATTTTTCACAAGAAAATTCAGATAATTTTTCTTTCATACCCATTTCTGTCTTTCTACATTCTATATTTCTTTTCTTTTTTTCATCCTTCCTTCTTTCTTTCTTTCTACCTTTCTATTTTCCTTACTTCTTCCTTCTTTTTTCCTTTCCTTTCTTCTTTACACTTTTACTTTCTTTCTTTTTTCATACATTATTTCTTCTATCCTTCATTGTTTAACTTGTTTTAATTCTTGCAATTTTTGTTTGTTTGTTTCTTTTTTCTGCATTCTTCTTTCCTTTTATCTTTCTTTTTTCCTTTCCAATTTCTTTCATTCTCTATTTTCTCCTACATTCTTTCTTCCTCTTTCCTTCTTTTTTCTCCCTTCTTTCATTCTTCCTTGTTTGTTTTCCTTTCTTTTTTCTGCATTCATTCATTCTTTCTTTGTTTATTTTTTTTCTGAATCCTTTGTCCTTTTCTTCTTTTTGCTTTCTTTCTCCGTTTTTTTCTTTTTTCTGTATCCTTCCTTCTACCTTTCTTTGATTTTCTACATTCTTGCTTTTCAAAAAAGTGTTTTTGTCTATCTCTAAATTCTTCAAACATATTTTTTCACACA
Source organism: Acanthosepion pharaonis (assembly GCA_903632075.3). Lineage (NCBI taxonomy): Eukaryota > Metazoa > Mollusca > Cephalopoda > Sepiida > Sepiidae > Acanthosepion > Acanthosepion pharaonis. The sequence goes on from CAHIKZ030002900.1 coordinate 1,135,370, forward strand.
TTTCTTCCATCTTTTCATAATTTCTTTCTCTTTCTTTCATAATTTTCTTTCTGTTCCTTTTGGTTTTCCTTTCACACTTCCTTTCTTTCATTATTGCTATTCTTCTCTCAGTCATTTCTTTTATTCATCAATTAGGTCATTCTGAAAGTAAGGACAGTTTTTTTTGGAGAAGGGATAAAGACCAATTCATATGTAGTAGTAAATGTTAAATTTATTTGTCAAAAACAATCTTTTTTGATTTATTGTTTAAAGAATATGGGATTCTGGAAGAAATGCATTCTGATATTACGGAATTATTCTCTCAGCTACTTTTAAAAATTTTGTCAATAGGAAATATGGTGATCTTTCCCCTGATCTGGCATCTCGTTTACAGTTGCTCTCTCACAGACATGCCATTGCCTCCCTCTGTCTTTTCTACAAATACTTTTATGGTAACTGCTCCAACCAGCTACTTTCACTAGTTCCCAAACTGCATGAATTTAAACATGCCACTAGGTCGGCATCTCAGTCCCACCCTTTCACTTTCAAAACTGTTTAATGTAGCAGTTTCTTATACTCCAATAACTTCATGTCTCACACTTCCCATCTGTGGAACTCCCTTCCTTTTACTTGCTTCCCTGATAGCTATAATCTCCAACTATTCAAATGCAATGTCAATCGACATCTCCAGATGCCTTGATCTATTCCCTGTCCTTCTCTTCATCCTTTTTTCTTTCACCCCTCTTTACTCTTGTCGCCACTCTCTGTAACCCCTTGTGTGCTAGTGGCACTCCTGCCTTGCTTGGGGTGAAAAGCTTAAAAAAAAAAGAACTAAACTGATTGTGTTTGAAGGATGTGGCAAAATAAACAAATTAACAATGTGAGATTATTTTATTGAGTGTGAACTTGTATTTTTATTTTGAAGGCTGTCACACTTTCTGTTGAACAAAACTGGATATTTTTTGTAAAGATCTTTCTTCTGTAATGGCGGCCTTAACCTTAACTCAAAAAAAACGTGGAATTGACAAAACAATAAATGGAGATAAGACATGGTTGGGATAAGTAAAAGAGGTTTTATTTCCCATGATTTACAACGTTTGATCATTTGCTTGTTCTGGGGTGTTGTATATTGTGAAAGACTGAGAGTTCATTCAGGTTATAACACAAGGTTGTAGTCATGTGGAAGAAGTCATCATACATATATTGTCAAGTGAGATAGACTCATCAGGGAAACATTCCATGAATTATCACATTCTAATAGTCAGCTGCTGATGGTTTTCATTGCTGACTAACTGCATCACTGTTGATGGAAGTGCCTTGATATTGTTGTTGCTGGCCAGCATCGCCATGTACTTTGCCATGCTTAGGTAAGTTGCTTACTGTAGGGGTCTATTGCTAATGCCAGCTGTCAGATCTGCCTTCCTGGGTGGAATTGGTGAAGTTTAGTAAGTGGTACAGAAATGGCTGCTGCCAAAACTGCATGGGTCTTTCTCTGAATGATCAGAAATTATATTTTATTACCCTGGTATTTTGGGCTAGTATTCCAGAATTGGGTACACAGAGCTGGATGAAATTAAGTTCTGTTTTTGTCATACAAGTTATGGATGTCCAAGTGAGCACTTCTGTTTTATTGATTTACATTATGTGAATAAATGCAAATTGACATTCTCAGTATGTGACTTAATCCCAATTAGTCATATGCCTCAAGGCAGGAAGCCATTGAACATGTGTTGCAGATTTGAATCAACCCACAACAAAGAAAAAGACAAAAGAGGTATTTAAATATAAAAATATAAGATATTTTTATTTTAGGGTTTTTACAACTAAATATTTTTTAGCTTTTAAAATGTTAAAGTGCTTACAGTCCTTGTTAGTAGTTGTTTGTTATTTGTTGTTTGTTTTGATGAAAAAAATGTGATTTTTTTGCATGTATGTGTGAGAAAGAAGAGGTAAGAGAGAAAGTGAGGAGGAAAGTGTAAGTGTCATGTAGCTAGGTGAGGAAGACAAGTGAATGAATAAGGGAATTTCTTCTAAGCCAAGCATCATGAAATGTTGCTATCTGTTGCTGTCTGTCTCTCCTTCATGGTTTGTCCATCTAAAAACTTTGCTTAGTCTTCAAAGAGATCATGATGAATGTTTTTTTTTTTTTTATTGTTGGTGGGAATGCAACCTGTTGGTTGAAAATGTTGAATATTTATTTTCAAAGCATTAATTTATTAGCCAGAAGAATGCGTAATCCTCTGACTCAGAAATCATTTTTTGTCATTTGGTGTTTATTTCACTCTTTGCTCCACATGTGTGTATTGGGACTGGCTCATTGGAATGTATTGTTCTGATTACTGGCTTGGAAGATTTAGATATTCTGGAATAGTGAAATATTACTGATGGAATTGATGCCTCAGGAGTTAGTCTTTTCTCTGCATGAATCTGATAATCCCTCTGCCTTTCAATCACCATCTGAACTCTTCATACCTGCTTCTGTTATCAATAAGATGATCTGTAAGAGAATGCTGTAAGCCTGGGAACTCTAAGTCTTTAATGAAGGGGAATATGTAGTATTTTGAATGCTCATACATCCTCTGACATATTTTAATTATCTCCCTTGAATTTCTATCACTAACCTTCCTTCATTGTCACTCACCTGTTATATAAAAGGAAGCCATCTTGTTTGTTCATTAAAGCCTTTGTAAAAGTCCCATGTCTTCTCATCATTTTACCATCAATAAAAAAGAAGTCGCAAGTGGCAAAACCTACCATCTTCCAGCATATACATACTTAGCCTTCAAGAGTTGAGATGAGGACATTTTGGATTGGGCGATTGATTGTTGGTTATTTTGTAAGGTTTAACAATCTTTGCAGGTTAATTAAAGCCAGAAAATATTTTTAGATTGTAAGAATATTTTTGAGATAATAATGATTTACTGACACAAGTCTAATTTATTAATATATAGCTGGGGGAGAAGAGGTGGATTCATACCTTTCCCCAAGGGTATTTACACGTAGGTGAATTCAATGAAACCAACTGGAATTGGAACTTTGCTCTTCAATTTCTAATTCCAAGCCATTATCCATAACAACACCTGCACATCCAAGCTTACAGCACCTGGTATTCCCAAGCAGTCACCCATCTAGGTACTGACAAGACTAAATGTTGCTTAACTTTGGTGATCATATGAGAATTTGTATTTCAATGTGATATGGCCATAAGCCCTGTTGACCAGTATTTTTCATCTTTCGATAAGACATAACTTGTTTCAAAATTAGTTTTTTTGCCAATGCTAATGATGATTGGATATGAAAGTAGTGGCAAAAAAAAAAAAAAGATATGGAATCAGCAAGCAGATTCATTCTTTTCCCAAGGGCATTAGTGTAAAGTGAATGCATCAGACCCAGCTGGAATTCCAGCTGAGTCTGATGCATTCACTTCCCACTAATGCCCTTGGGAAAAGAATGAATCCATCTCTTTGTCACTCAGGGTGTTTTTTAAAATACTTTTTGGTCATTTATACTTCAGTTGAGGATATAGAAACAGCATAAATTATTGATAGAGAAAGTAGAGTTCAAAGTGCAGAGCAAGCTGAGTTCAAATTCCAGGTTAGTTTGTTGTGTTCACTTTTGTACTAATGCCTTTAGGAAAGACATGTACATATCTTCTCCCACTAGCTATAGGTTAAATAGCAGAGTAGACTGGATTCTCTAGCTTTGGTTGGCAACCAATCTAAAATGACTACTCTGAATCCAAAAGCATTGAGAAAGCAACATGGAGGCAACTCCACTATCTTTCCCAAGAAATTATCACAATTCAGAGATATTTTTAAAAAAAAGGAAGCTATGAAGAGATAAGATCACTCATGTCCAGAACGGATATGGCATTTAAAAACAATAATGATGATTATATTCTTAACAATTAAATTAACATTTGTCATATTTGAATGGGTCATATTCCGTAATGAAAAGTTCAATTTTATATACTGAATAACTAGTTATATTTATTAATTTTGCCTAATATGTTCATTTTAAGTTTTACTTGGTTTTTATTGCAACTTACTCTGATCAACAGGAGGAAGCAAAAAGCATGGATTAGAAATAATTGTTTGATAATTACTGCATCACAATAGAATTGCTTGATAAACTACTGGTGAAACTCACATTGATATTCTTTTTGCCTTAAGGAAGTCCAATTAACCATACCAGCTGTTCTTATGATCTGAGCTACTGGGAATTTTATGGTTAGCATAAAATCAAATGTAACTCATTAAACCCACACCTCACTCTTCTCACTCTCTCTCTATCTCTTCCTCAATATCATAGGGATTTTTACACTAGTATTTATAGTGGAATGTTTGGGTATTGTAACAGATATTGGAAGTAGAATTAGCACACCAAGTTCAAATTCTAGTCAAGTCTCTTACCTTTACTTTTACACAAATGCCATTAGGAAAGGCAAGAACCCCTTTATCATTCACCACTATAGGTTAGATAGTAGTGTAAACTGGGCTATCTAGCCTTGGCTAGCAAACATGGAGGAAAACTCTCATTTCCAAACTGTGAAGAAATCAATGAGAGACCATTCTACTATATTTTTCAAGAAAATTCAGATAATAAAAAAGGGAAGCTGTGGAGAGCTATGATTGTCTTCATCCTGAAAGGACATGACACTAAGAAAAAAAAAATGTATTAGTAGCACCAGGGTGGGTGCAAGGGTATTGTGCCAGCCCCCAATCTATTATACCCCCTCACCATCTTTGAAACAGGACCTCCACTCTACTACATCTCAATATTCATAAAGGTTGTATTCAGAGAAAATACAAATTTTATTGTAACCTAATTACATACAATAATGGATCATAGGCAATATAGGTGAACAATTCAACTAGAAAAATTGAAAATAAATACAATCTATCTATTTACAAATTAGAGATATATGATAATAGATCATTCCATCTTAAATAAATCAACAATGTTTTGTGGCTAATTTTTTTTTACATCAACTTGAGAATGTGAATGTGGCCATGTTTGTTTTTCAAGGCCTCATTACCCAGAAACGGCGTCATAGAAAGACCAATGTCTACCAATGAGACATCCAACTTGATTTCTCTTACAGCTTAATTACTCTTAATTTTCTTGAGTAACAAAGTTTGTAAGTCAGCCAGCATTCAAGAAAGCCAAACTGCTGCAGGAAAACTAATATGCAATAAACGTGGTCTGACATGCAAATCTCGTGCAGGTCAAGGAGCCACACTGAGACAAGATGTTCAAACATACAGTGTCGATGTAAGGGTCTCATACCCTCTCCTCAGATCTATAATATCTCCACTTTACTATATCTAAATTTTCACAAGATAGTATTCATAGAAAATACACATTTTATTGTAACCTAATTATGTACAATAATGGATCATATGCAATATAGGTGAAAAATTCAATTAGAAAAATTGAAAATAAATATAATCTATTTACAAATTAGAGATATATCATAATAGATCATTCCATCTTAAATAAATCAACAACATGGCAAAAATTTTTCATCCTTTAATAGTCAGTTCTACTGAGTTTAATTTTTAATGTATATAAATGTAGGTAGAAAAAAAGCAAAGGTTGATAAGATAGGGAGGGTCACGAAGCACTGCCCGTGGGGCCCCAGGTCAGACTTGCCCCACTCTGTCAGTGGGGTGGGTTAGAGTAATACACATTGGCCTTGAGTATCATCAATATCAGCTTTATTTATTTTTTATTTTTAGATGAAGCATTGTCCAACATTTTTATTATTATTATTACTTTAACTAGAATTTTCTTTGATTTTAATTTTTACTTACTTTTTATTGCAATTTATTCAGGTTATCAGTCTGTATCAGTGAGTAAGCAGAATTTGAAAAAAATTGGGGGGAAAATGAACAGTAGCTTTAAAATTTTAATTTCTTCTTCTGCAGAGTTCGCTGTAGCTCAGATGCACAAGAGCAGCTGATAGATTTAACCAAATTTCCATGAGGCAAAGGAGACATGAATTTGAACCTCACTGGGTGCTTATCTTTTAGTATTTCTTACATACACTGTTTACTCACTGTTATATATAGTAAGATAAAATTAAATACCAGTCTAAATTAATTATTAAAATAATAATAATAATCTTTGACTATTTTCCATTTTTTTTTTACAATTATGTTCACTTTCTACAAGGCCCAAAAGCCACTCAAGGTAGAGTGTTACAGAGTAAAAGGCACAGTTTATGTAGGTATGTGGGGAAGATAAGGGTTAACTCTAGACTTAAACAGGTTAATATTGTAATGATCAGGAAAACATCCTCTTGGGAGTCAGTTCCACAAAGCAACAGTTCAAGGGAAGAAGCTGCTTGAGTGGAATTTTTTTTTTATTGTAGTGTTCACTCTGTACAATGCCCAAGGGCCACTCAAGGTAGAGGGTTACAGAGTAAGAGGTATGATTTCTGCGGATTTGTAGGGAAGATAACAGTGAATCTTAGATTTGAGCAGGTTCAGATTGTTCTGATGAGGGAAGCAGCCTCTTGGGAATTGGTTCCACAAGGCAGTAGTCCATGGGAAAAGGTGCTTAAATGGAACTCAGCAGCAGGATATGAAGGGAATGAGGGTGGTTCACTACAAGGTATATGGCATAGTGAGGTTTAGCTGTGAAGGTTAGAACTGAGGTAACTAAAGAATATAGTTTGTTAGAACACTTCCCATGGAAATAGTGATAAAGCAGTGAGAAGCTTACAATATTCTTTCGTCTATGGGCAAGTAGTTGTAGGGTGGAAAATAATTCTAAAAATAAATATAATAATAATAATAATAATGTTGTACCCTAATATCTCTTCAGATGATTAGATTATCCAACCTTCTTTTTTATTTGTCCATATTTCATTATTCGTTCCCTTGAGCGTCTTCCAATTTTATCCTGTCCTTTCTATCAATTTCCCACTTAGCACTTCTTTTCCGTTTTTTTTTCTCACCCTGATTATCTGTTATTCCTCACAATCCACCCCTTTAATTTATCCACTATTCCATCTTCCCTTTCCTTGCCCCACTCATGCATGAGTCAATATATTCGTCTCCATCTTGTTTCTTCCCACCCACCAACTCTGTCTATTGTTCAACCCATTCATCCAATCATTTGATTCTGTCTTCATTCTTTCCATTTACCCTACTATTCAGATCTCACAATCCTTCTACAGTTATGCAAGCCAACATCCAATAGATTGTCTAATTAATCACCTTGCTAATTTTAGTTCCTTGGCTATTATTCATTCGGTGAGTGAACTCATCACGGGTTTTTGCCAGAGAAAAAGATTTATTCTAAAGGCGACAGAAACCATTTCTGTTTATACTTTTAAATGCCAGCTAATCATATGAAAAAGATCAAAAGTAATGAAAATTTAAAATTCTCCCCACCACCTGTTTGCAAATTTAGAATTTAGTTCAATGCAATATACAAATCTGTGGCCTTACAGAATAAGCAAGATCTTTAGATTATCATTCATCTATCGAGGATTGCATATGAGTCCCTACAAGCATAGCTTTGAAAATATGATGAGTCATATTCCTATCTTGTAACATAAATATGCTATTGTATCATTTGATTAAAAAAAAATCCTTAATCATAAATTATTCTAAGAATTTGAAGGAAATCTTATGGAAAATTGGATGAAGTGAAAGAAAAGTAAAGAAAAATATTTGTTTATTTTTTCAAATATTTACCTGTATTTTTTTTTTCTTTCCTTTTTAATCAAATAATTGTTTAAAGAATTTAAAAAAAATAAGTTCTTGAATTTTTGTAAAAAAAAAAAAAATCAGGGTGTATAAAATTAATCTTTCAAAATTAAAATCATAATATCAGATTGAACTATCAAGTAAAAACAGGAAGAGAGAGAGAGAGAGAGAAGAAAAGAGCAAGGAAGAATGGAAGAAAAAGAGCAGAAGAAAGAATAGAAATAAGTGAAGTGAGTGAGAGAGGAAGAGAAACAGAAAAAGGAAGATAGAATGGAAAAAGAAAAGCAGATGAAATTGACAGAGGAAAAGAAATAGAGAGGCAAATAGTGAGGAGGTGCAGGCAAATAGGAAAAGAAGATGAGAGAATGGAAGAGAAAGAACAGAAGAGAGTGAGAGGAAAGAATAGAAACAGACAAAGATAGTGAGAAAGTGGGGAAAAGGTAGAAAAACAGGAAGAGTGACTGAAAGAGAAAGCATAGAAAGAGAGTGAAAGAATGAAAGTGAAAGCAAAGAAAGAGAGTGAGAGAGACTGAGAGACAAATTTATAGTCAACTAGCAGGCTTTGCCAAGTAACATATATTCACTACTTGAAATCTTTGAAACAAAAATTTTAAATGAACATTTCATTCATAAATTGGCTTGTTATAGTTAAGGAAAGTTTCACAAATAGATGCCAGCTTGTTGAAGGCCAAGTAAAATGCAAATTTCAAACAATCTTCTGCACTATATAAGACAATATTCCTAAACAGAATTATTTTTGATATGGAAATCAAAAACTTCCTTGAATAAAAGAACAGTAATGAAGGACAGTTAATTAATGAAATAAACTTTTTTAATATCAATATGCAAATAAGTTAAACCTGAAGAGTGATAGTGCCGAGAAGTAGATGATGATCTATAATAGAGATATTGAGCTTTTAGTGTGTAAATTCCTCTCTTGAGGAGTATACACACTCTGATACTTACCAGACATAGGGATCTGCCTGAGTGAAGACACTCGGGTCCCAACAGATCACAACCTGACTCAGGGGGCCAGACAACATGACTCGAGTAGTTTACTTACCATCCCTTTGCTGGTAGTATCACGGCTATGACTAGCTTGGAACGACTCTGACGAGCTAAGACCAGTGGCCCAAGTGAAGATATTCAGGTCCCCACATTAAAAACTGACCTTGTGTCAGTCGGGGGTCAAATATATATATAGAGAAGCGATATCTCTTGAGTAGTTTGTAACACTCTATTTATCATCTCCTAGTTGTTTCTCTCTCTCTTTGGACAGAATGCAACTCAGTTGTGGCTCCATCAGAGGACAGAGTTGCACACTATCAATGCATCAGAGAAAAGGATCAGTGGTTGCACTGAGGCCTTTGCAACCCATACTTGCATGAGCTTGGGGAATTTTTGTCCTTAGCCCGACTGTATGCACTTGGGTCCCCCACAACCTGACTCTGTGGGGAAGGAGGGATCAAGTAAATACCTATTATAAAGTATAGCTAGCCTTGTTAATTTAAGAATTCATGAGAGAATTGAGTTCCATTTTTGTATTTATCCATATAGATTCCACAATATAGATTTTACTTAATTAGCTATTATGTTTCTCTAACTCTTCAAATGTTGAATGGATAACTAATTCTAATTTCTTTTTTCCTATCTTTACACTATATTAATTTTATCTTATAAATTCTGCCCTGTTTTGTCACCCATGAAATAAAAATAATTGTTTGTATGGAAAATAAAGATCTACGTAGATCAAATCATCTTTAAATTAAGTGGCAGCAGAAGACTTATCGTTGAACTTTTAAAAGGTAAACTTAAACATTAATTCAGTACTTAAATGCAGTGATAAATTTTGAATTCTTCTGTAGTTTATTGATGCCTATCGTATCTACTCCTTCCTAGTGATGATGGCCAAACCAAGAATCCTCTACAGGAGCTAGCTTAAATGCCACCCGATAGGGCAACTTTTAAGCTAGCTGCAATTTTGGTTACAAAAATAAAATAAAATAAAGTTACACCCATTGAACCCTGAAAGCAATGATAATGGCTAGTATAATATATTAATATATATTTTTAAGCTCACATAATCTGGCAACCCTGAATCAGAGTGTGATTGTCGTGAGCAAGATACGCGACATCATGCCCGAAAACGCCCATACATTGCATGCGTATGGTGTCACAGTGCAGTTGAGGAAGGGAGAATTGGTGGAGTATGTCTACGCATATGTAAAACTCTCCCACTCAGCTGCTTTGTCATGGTCTATAAAATGAGTGTGTCTGAAGGCTTTGGCAGTTGGGGCTGAGGGAGCTGACAAGAGACGATTGCTCTGTTCCAGCGGGTCCTTTTTGATGTGACAGCTACACAAAGTTCAGTGAAAATCATTCCCTGCGCATAACTTTTCTAAGGCTTTTGAATGACCCATGAATCATTGAAATCAGACCAGTGGGAGTGGAGGAGTTGCTTGGATACACACACAAACACACACTGTACTTTATATATAAGATAGAAGAGAAAGAACAGAAGAGAGTGAGAAAGGAAGAGGAAAATAGGTGAAATCAGAAGGTAACCACAACCGCTTTCTCTCAGAAAGGCTCCCTTCTCAAATTCTCTATCATTTTCTCTCATATTCACATACCTGTCTTCCTAATTCCTGTTCTTTTATTCTTCTCTCTCCTTAGTAATGTTTTCTACTTCACATATTTTTCACACTCTGTAACCCCTTGCATCTTAGTTGTCCTATTACCTTGGTTGGGGTGAAATGATTAAAAAAAAAAAAACACAACAGACACCTATCTTTTCCTTTTTATACCCTACTATCTTTTATTCCCTCCACATACATACACACAACTTCTGCTTGATTCTCTTACAAAAGATGTGCACACTCAAAAACTCACGCTTCCTCTCAAAAGTTTATGTAGTTACACAAATGTGCATATACACACCTGGGCATACTCTCCCTCACTTATCTGTTTCTTTCAGACAAGCACATGCTTTCTTTTTCTTTTCTTTCATAAAACTCTTTACTAACAAATTCTCTATCTCTCCCTGTGAATATATCTCTCTCAAGCATCAGAACATTGCCCATCTATTAACAGATAGACAAACAATAATCAACACGCATAGATGCATACAAAAACAGACAAGACTTCCACTTTATATAAAACCTATTTTGCAAACTAAGCAAAAACGACAATGGAGAGGTAGTAATTTCTTTTCATAGAAGTACATCAGTCCTAACAGAAAAGAAATCACAATGGGTAACGTAATTGGCTCTGGTTCAAGCCTTGGGGCTGGTAGCATCAACAAGCGTGTGAAAATCTAATGTGTTGCAATGGCCTTTATGGTCAGACTATCTTTTAGTCTCCATGAGAAACTACTGAAGTGTTAACATGAAGAGTTGGTAGAAGTCCAAAATAAACTTAGCACAAAAAATAAAACACAGTGCATTCCAGAAGATATGAGACATTTTTTTTTATGAGCTGCATTTATAACAGTCCTAAGTTATTGGAATTTCAGCATATAATTTCTATACATCTAATAAGCTGACCTGCCAACTTTTGTTATTCCAGGTTGAAGGAGACGGTTGTAACAGGACTTTGAATACACCTTACTAAACTCTGCCTGTCACAGCTGACTAGTTTGCAGAATTCAGTCGGGACATGCAGACAATTTGGAACCTTGTGATCCAATAAAGTTTCGTGCTAAACTGGGCAAAAATACTACAGAATCTTATGAAATGCTCCAGATTGCTTATGGATTAACTTGTATGAGCCAACACACGGTATTTACTCTGACCGCCCCCCCCCCCAGCACGAGATGTGACACAAGGTCTATTTTTAGGTGGAGACACGAGCGCGTACACCTGAGACAGGAACAAAAATTCCCCTCAGCCCCTGCAACCATGCACTGGCCTTGGTGCAAGCACCGATCACTCCCTCTTGTGCAATGGGAGGGTGTGGCCTCAGGCAGCTGTTCCCCAGGGCTGGGCACCTCTTCAGTATGATTTTCCTCAGTTACCTCTCTGTCTTTTGACAGAGAAGCCCCTGAGCACACTCTGTCCAAGGACAGAGAGGCAAACTGAGAGATAATAAACACATGTTATTTTTTTGCTGGCACAATAGGTTCAAGGATGTGAGAGATACAAGAGGGAGTGGTACATCTGGTTGAGAAAATCTGCAATTTTCTGGGTGAAGACCGTCATGTATCTATAAAGACAGTAAGCACACAGTTTAGAGTTACTGTGGCAACTGTAAACAGAATTATTCACGAAGATCTGTACATGCACAAAATTTGTGCAAAGCTGGTTCCCAGGGTACTTGAATAGAAGGAAAGATGTATTGGTGACAACAGCGAGGTGGTTGATGGATATCAAAACTGTCCCTCACCTTCACTGCAGTCAAGACCTGTGACATTTGGTTGTTCCCCAAACTGAAGGAGAACTTCAGGGGCAGTCATTTTGAAGACATTGAGAAGATGAAGGGGGATGTGATAAGGGTACCTTCACTATGGATGGCTTCTATGGGGTCTTCACAAAGTGGATGGAGCACTACAAGAAATGCATTGAAACTAGAGGATCCTGCTTTCAAGCCAATTATAGTTTTGTACTTATTTTTGTAATTATTTGCAATTAATAAATATTTGCTGAAAAGTCTCATAACTTCTGGAATTCACCTCATATAGGCATCTCAATATATATATATATATATATATATATATATATATATATATAAAGAAATATAGTCTTAAGGTGTGCTATATTTATGGGATAAAGTGCTCAATATCAGAGATAGAGCGTGTGTAAATACTGTTAAATACGTGATATAAACAAATTTTTACTACGTTAATAAACTAAAATAAGAATCAAAAAAATAAAAAGGAGCAATATAATTTGACCCAAATAAATAAACAAAGCGACTTCCGGTAAAAAATAACCACCATAATAGAATACCCACAATGCACCACTAACCCGTATATATATAAATAGCCGAGAAAAATAACAGCATATGTGTCCTGACGATTGCATATAGCATGAAACAGACTGTCGCCTCTAAGTGTTGACTTCTATGTTCACTTTTATATATATATATATATATATATATATATATGCATATTTCATTAAGAACTACAGACAAGGTACTACGTTTAAGCTTTTTATTTAATTTTTCTTGTGTTCAAACAAGAGCTTTCTTTTCGGCACAAACCAGAATTTATACAATTCCTTAAAGAAGAACAAGGCCACAGTGTGCTAACCGTATTCGGAAATTAAAAACATCTCTATAACACACTAAAAACATACACATAATGCACACACTCAATTAAGCTGGAAAATTGAATGATCCTTGATAATGGCTAAAGGTATAGCCGAAAGCGCTCGGAACTATAAAACATTTGGACAGAAAAGAAAGCTCTTGTTCGAACACAAGAAAAATTAAAGCTTAACCGTAGCACCTTGTCTGTCATTTTTAACGAAACATATATAAACGAAGGATTGCTGCCTAAATATACAACAAGGTTTTCTAACAAATCAACTGTTACCAATCGGGCACTGATTCTGGCCTCAAGTGTAACTCAATGCAAGAACTGAAGAGTCACCTGCAAAGATACCCACAAGAAAGCATGAATCCAGTAATAATCAAAAATGTGAAAGTATTCAAATGGGTTGAAAGAGTTCATGAAGTCATTATACTTGGTCATAATTGGACTTCCACCAATTATATATATATATATATATATAGGCAGCAAATTCTCTTTTAGGCATGTCTGATTGAATAAATTATAGACATTATGTCTGCTAATTTTTAATAAAATCCATTCATACTCACAGATATCCTTCTGTGTATTGATGTTAAAAGATGAGAGAAATGTGCTATAGCTGTTTAAATTTCTTTCATTTTCATTTCCCAAGTACTTTCGATCTTCTCCCAAGGTCATCTTCAGGGGTACACGATTGAAAGTATGTTTTGTACCACTTGCACTAGAAGATGCCAAGGAGTTTTCTCATGCATTTGTTCTCAAATGCTTGGATTTGTCTCTTTGTTTCTGCCAACAGTGTCCACATTTTGCATCCATATAAAAGAATGAAGAATATCAGTGATTTGTACATTCTGTACTTCATTTGAAAGCTGATTTTGCTCCTCCATATTCTTGTGAATTTGGCCATCTTCCAGACAACTTATGTTAATGGCTTTTAATAAAATGATGGTTTTTAGAGTTCTAAATTGTATATTGATTTCCAAAATTATTTATATTATTCCAAATGCAATCTTTTTTGTAATTATCACAAATTTAATAATTTTATGGTCTGTTTCTCTTCATCCAGTGCTTGTCGGTTTGGTTAACCTTTAAAGAATTTAAAACTGAACCCTTTATTTAATCTACATAGGTTGATTGTTCTTGTTCAGCCATCCATGTCTTGGGATATTTTGTCTGGTTTTTATTTAGTACTACTCAGATATTACTGACTTCATTTCTGCTGAGTCTACACTACCTGATCCAAGGATTGAACTCACAATTACTATGTTACCAAATTCATGAAGCAAGGCTTTAATCCGCTAAGCTCTTGTTAAGTGGGTAAAGTGAACTCAAAGGTATTGCCTTGCATGTGGGACAATCATGAACCTAGAACTTGGAGCCAGGTAGTATAGGAGGAAGAGAGTAAAACAGAAACAGGAAGGAAAAGGGGGTAGCAGATATAAGAAAGGAGGAAAGAAAGGGTGAATAGAAAGAGGGGAGAAGAGAAAGGAGAGGACAGAAGAAAGGGAGAAGAGAAAGAGAAGAAGACAAGCAAAGGAGAAGAGAAAGAGAATAAAGGGAGAATGGGAGGAGTGGAAGAAGAGAAAAAGGAGACAAAAGAAAAAATAGGAGGGGGAGAAAAGAGATAAGAAAGGGAAATAAAAAGAGCAGGCAAGAAAGGCTAAAGAGAAAAGAGAGGAGGGAGAAAAGAAGAGGTGGAGGTGAGGGAAGGCTGAAGAAAGGGAGGATGAGAGAAAAGAAGAGGAAGGAGAAATGGGAGAGAAAAGAAAGAGGGGAATAGAGAGAGGAGATAGAAATAAACTGAAAAATATCAATCAGAATAATAAAAGCAGGAAAAAGCAGAGAGAAAGAAAGGAAAAATAAGACAATCATAAGAAGAATGGGTCGAAAGAAAAGTTCAGATATAAGCAAAAATAAAAAAAAAAGAGCCAAGAGAAAAGACAGGAAAGAGATCTTTAACAAAATGGCCGAGAAAATGATAGGGAGTAGGAAGGAAAAGAAAAGAAACTCCCAAAGTGATAAAAAAAGAATGAGAATAGAATAGTAAAGAAAAAATACGGTGGTGAAAGAGAAGAATAAACAAAAAAAGGAACAGAAAAAAAGGAGATAAATACAAAAGGAGAATGAGTGGAAGAGAAAGAATCTCTATAATTTCAAATTCATTAATCAAATAATGTCTTCCCAGAATTCCTGGTTCCACCTACTTCCTGCTTTTTCTCAATTAAATGTCTTCCAAGGAATTTCCTATCTTTTTTATTTCGTTTTTTTTTTTTTTTTTGTGATTCATTATATCTCCTT
This sequence comes from Acanthosepion pharaonis, assembly GCA_903632075.3. Lineage (NCBI taxonomy): Eukaryota > Metazoa > Mollusca > Cephalopoda > Sepiida > Sepiidae > Acanthosepion > Acanthosepion pharaonis. The sequence goes on from CAHIKZ030002900.1 coordinate 1,150,619, forward strand.
GATAAAAAGACATTAATAATTAAATAAAAAAAACATCATCAAATATCCTTAAAATTTTGAAATCAGTTTTAATGAAAAATATCCCAAAACTATATGGCAGCAGTTCCAGATTTACTATAATTTCCACATCCTGAACCTCAATTTCCAGCATTGATAGAATCCAAAAATGTTTATGTGATTTTGTGAGTGATGAATTATATTTTATTTTCCCCCCTACAGCCCACCGATGAAAAATTGCAAGCCTATCACTACTATATTGCTATTTTCATTTCAAATGTTCAGACCACCTCCATTTCTTTGCATCTGTAGCATGCCATGTCACATACATAGTCCATTAGTAAGAAGGAAGAGCTTCTTCCTATGAACTCATATTTTAAGGAACAGATTCTCAAGAGGATGCTTTCTTGATTACTAAAATCTTATCCATTTCCAGTCAAGGGTCAACCATTATCTATTCTACATATCCTCATAATCTGCACTAATTTCCTCCTCTTACATTCTTACAAAAACTTTTCTGCATAACCCACTACCTTGAGTGGCTCTTGGGCCTTGTTGTGGGTGTGACATTTAGTAAAATAAAAGGTTCAAGGTTGACACCCACAAAAAAAAATGAATGCTTATATCTCTAGTGGGGCACTAGAACAGACCCCTAAAAACTGGACAGTCCTAACCAAGCTAGGACATATGGTAAGTCTAAGAATAATCAGTTAAAGTGGGAATAGAATAAGGTGATTGCAGGAATGTAGAAATGGTGCAAGTAATATTATTTTTTTGTGAGATGTAGTAATACTCAGTCCCTCTAAAACCAAACAAGTAACATTTCATCATCACTGAGCAGACCCTGAATTTTCTCTCAGTATGTTGTACTCTTAATGGGATTTCTATGCTTTGAATGTCTATCGGGACTAAAGTTCTCCCCAAACTTCAAGTGGAATTCATATACAGGGTGTGATGGGTAAATTGTCACCATTTTATATTTTTAACTTCACATATGCGTCATGTTTGTTTTTGTCAATTGCACAGTGTAGTAGGATCAGTTGGATACCCTCAGTAAGAAAAAGACCACCATGATGCAATTCACTCTGCCAGAAATTTAGAAATGGCATGCTGTACTGCTTGGCATTCATACCAGAAGCTCCAATACAAACATTTCTTAGTGTTTTGGTGTCAATTTGAGGACAGTGCAGAGGGTTCGGAAAGAATGAAGGTGTTTGGAGTAATCATGAGTGATGGTGACATTATGCCTCCGTTCATCTTCCTACAGGGCCTCAGACTCAACATGGATGCCTACATCAAGTGCCTTGAAGAGGTAGACCTGCCCTGATTCAACAGGGTAGCTGCTGGAAGACCCTATGTCTGGTAACATAACTCTGTACCATGCCGCACAAGTAGGAGAACACAGCCATGGCTGTTAGGCAATTTCTGCAACCACATCACTCCTTACATCTGGCCATGTAACTCCCTAGACTGCAACCCCCTTGATTATTATATATGGGGCACAGTTGAGCGAGAGGCCAACAAAACTCCTTGTAAGACCAAACATAAACTGAAGGCAAGGATTATAGCAGCATTCACTAATTAAAACAATGAGACCATCCAGAAGAGCTGCAGGAGATTCCGAGTTCATCTGGAGGCTGTGATTGAAGCCAATAGTGATTTTATTGAATAAATTTACTCTTTAGTATTTCAAGATATTTTTGTGTCATTTTAGTAACCATATCTGTAAAGGTCTCAGTGTTATTTTCATTTTTGTGCAATTTAGACAATTTATTCATTGCACGAGACTGAAAAATGAATAATTCCTTGTACTGCACCGGAAAGTATTGAAACAGACTAGTAAATCTACATTTTAATATAACAGAGACACACAAAACTGCATTTTAGCACAACACAAACAAATTGGCATTTTAGCAGATATAGAAATTGAAACAGACTAGAAGATCTACATTTAAACATAACAGAGACAAACAAATCTGCATTTTAGCACACTCCATTTTAGGAGATGCACAAATTCAAATCTCTAGATGAAGAGTACAAATCTGTGAACACAAATCCAAATTTTAGCAGACATACAAATACAAATCTAAACAGATGCACCAATCTGCATTTAAACACAACAGTCACACAAATCTTCATTTCAAGAGATGCACAAATTCAGATCTGCATTTTAGCACAACGCAGATAAGCAAATCTATGTTTTAGCACAATGCAGACACATGAAACTCCATTATAGGTGATGCAGTAATACAAATTTGTAGATGAACAGTACAAATTTACAGAGACACAAATCTGAATTTTATAAGATGCACCAATACAAATCTGCATTTTCAACCTGAAAATGCACACAGATTTTGAAAGAAAACTGTCTATATAATGCAATTGCTTACACACTGATTATAAAACTGAATGCTCAATTATGCTGAAAATATTACTCACATATGAATTAATGTGTATATTCACAGACGCACACCTTGGTACAGACACACATTTGCTTGCCTCCTTTAAATGTTTGGTTTCTCATCATGTTAAGAGCTCTGCTTGTATTTTCAGTTTCTTTTTTTTTTTTGCTTTGTTCATTTAATTTGGCCCTCAAGAAATTCATATTTGTTTCTTTTTGTAAGGAATAAAAATAAAATTTAATCACATGATCATCATCAGCACCAGCATGATTCCTATGATTATTCTTCTGTTTGCATTTAAAACATTTTCTTTAACATTTTCATAGAATTCTTCCCAGAATTTTTTTCTGTTTTATGGCCCTCCTTTCTGGGGAGCTGAACGTTTATTTTAATCAACAAAATGTTTATTTTATTCAAATAAGAAAAAAAATTAAAATCTTTTGTTGGCTGTCGATTTCATATTTTATTTTTGTTGCAGTTAGAATTTTAGATATTAACAGATTTGAAAAAAATTTCTAGCATTTTTGGCCAAGGTTTTGATTTCTTTTGCCTGATACTATGTTTCAGGTTTAGTGCAAAATTTTCCAGCAGTTTTGGGGGACAAAACCTTTTATCTATTTGAATTCATAGCATCATTATTCAGCCATGAAACTATTTTTCCCTGACTTTCTATGACCCTACACCTTCTTTCAGGTATTAGATTGATGTAAAAGTTATGGAGACAAAATCTTTTATTCATATATATTCCATCTCAGCTTCAATCACTTTCTCAGCACTCTAAGGTACCTGTGCCTTTTCTATAAATACTTTCATAGTAATTGTTCGGATGAGCTCTTTGCTATGGTAATTGATATTTTATTCCCCTCCCCCCACAGACAATGAATTGTAAATATGGGGACTAGTTAGTATTTTCATAGAGACAAAGAGGTATTATTGTGGTTGTAGTAAGAAAGGTACGTATGAATGTGTTGTTCTGGTGTAAGGAATATTGTTCGCACGATTGGGTCAGTGTTTGCGGCTAGCTAAGTTATATTTAAGACAGAAGAAGACTGTCCTTTCCCCAATCCCCTTTTCGGCTATGTGCCACATTTCTGTATTAAACAGAATAAATATCGCTCTTTGCTATGGTACCCAGACTTTTTGAATTTAAGTGCAGCACTAGACTGGCATCAAGATCTCATCAATTTACAGTTGAGCTGGTGAGATGTAACTGTAAACGCAATGCTAACAGTTTCCTTTCTTGCACTTCTCAGCTGTGGAAGTCCCTTCCAGCTCCATGTTTTCCAGCCAACTTTAATCTTCAAAAACTTAAATGTAATATCAATTGCTATCTACTGTCCTGATTACTTTTCATTTGTTCTTACTTATTAGGAATCTTTGTTTCCAATTCTTTCACCCCCAGTAACCCCATGCGTCTTAATGGCTTTACTGCCTTGCTTAAGGTGAAATTGATTAAAAAAAATTATATATTCATAGCATCATTATTCAATCATCAAAGTATTTTTCTCTAATTTTCTGTTACCTTTTTTTTTTTTTTTTTTTAATAATGTTCACTATATACTAGGCCCAAGAGTCAATCAAGGTAGATGGTTACTGAAGGAGGTTGTATAAATTGTAAGAGTAAGAGATGCGGTTTATGAGGATATGATGGAAAGATAACAATTAACCCGAGACTTGAAGAGGTTAAGATTGTAATGGTCTGGAAAACATCTACTTGAGAGTTGTGGGAGGAAGCTGTTTGAGTGGAACTTCTTTCTTACTAATGGAATATGAAGGGAATGAGGATGATTCATCTCAGTGTACCTGGCATGGTAGGTTTTGACTTCGGCAACCTGACAACTTGCTACCAAAAAAAAATTATATAATCATAGCTTCATTATTCAGTTGTCAAACTATTTTTCTCTGATTTTCTGTTACCTATTTTTTATTTTTTTTTTTTTTTTTACTAGTGTTTGTTATATATTAGGCTCAAGTGCCGATCAAGGCAGAGGGTTACCACCGTATGAATGATCTAGTTTTCCTCTCTACAGTTCCCTCTTTTTTAAACTTATTCACTATTCTCTTGATGGTGCTTGAACAAACTTTGAAGATGGAAGCCTGAGTATGAATGTTTGTACCATTACTGGAGGCCTGAATGATGTTTTCCTCTCACCATTGCTCATTTAAGAAGAAAGTGGGGATGACACAAAATTATTTTAACCTGTTCTCTTTATAGCTGAATAACTCAAAGGGTTTTTCAGTGATTTTAACAACAATTATGCTATAACATGATTTGGACAATTTTGGTGTTAAGTAGTATATTACTATTGCATGAAACTGATATAAAGCTGTGAATCCCTAGCATGCATATGAAGCAACAACTTCATTATTATGCTGTCAACCCCATCAGTATAATAACCTAAGTACATGTATATCATAGCTTATAACCAAAAATTGTGTATTATCATATCTGTTCTGGAGATATTCCATCCTCGCTTTCCAACCTTGACAGGCATCAAAATCGTTTATGCAGACTTGTGTGTGATGACATATTTTCCATCCAGTAGCTCTTTTCCCACGGATGAAATATAGCAAGCCTATCACTACTTCTGTGGCAAATGTTCTGTTGAGACCTTTACAGATAAGACCTGCCATGTTACACCTATAATCTCAAACCAATTACATTAACTGTATTCCAATTGGAAGGAAGAAGTTCCACTCATTTTTTTTTCCCCAAGAATTGCCAATTTGTTGAACATAATCTCAAATGGGTGCTTCTCTGAACATTTTAATCTAGACCTCTTCATGTCAAGGGTCAATCACTAACTTTTCACCATATACTCTTTATTTTCACTTCATACATTCTTCTATTCATATCACGCACCAGATTCATCACTGCCATTTCAACAGTAATTCTCGACATTTAATGGCTTCATATGTTAGAAGAAGAAATGTCTATGGTAATTTTAAATTATAGAGATTTTATGATGTTGATAGCAGAAAGAACTGATGTCATAGTTTTAAATATAGCTGGGGAGGGAACAGATGGATTTATATATTTCCCAAGGATATTTGTGTGTAAGTGAAACGACCACAGCTGCAGATTGAACTCTGCACTTTGATTTTTCATTCTGAGCTACTATCCATTACACCACATCCATATCAGTATAAAGTATTCTATAATGAGGCATGAACTTTTGTCCAATAGGTTGAGATCTCTTTTGTGGGTGGTACATAAACCATCTTGGGCATTGAAATCTGACAAGACGAATCTACAATCATATTTCCATCTTTCCGCCGCAACAGTTTGTCAACCTTGTAATCATCTTAGATTATCTGGATTATGATGAACACATTTTTTTAATTAATTTTTGACTAGTTTTTCTTTTCATCCCATTGTTGCTTCTGATCACCTCATTCTCAGTCAACTTCCCTTCATCCATTGAACAGGAATAAAGAAACATCATCAGATGAAACCTGAACACATAATCCAGGTGCTCATCTTACCCTTTAATAATTAAAGTATGGCCGGATGCTCATATCGCATTATGGCTGTCTGCTAAGGTGGCTAGCTAATCTCTATTGCGGATGACTGGCCAAGACATATTTGCTGAACACTCACATAGCCACCCTGTGTTTTATATTGTGACTATTCTGAGGATACCATCAACTGAACACATGAGGCTTATAGTCACATCATGTTGAAATACTGCTTCCCCGTATGATCACTGAAGTTAAGCAGCATCAAGCCTGGCATTAGTTAGATGGGTGACCACTTGGGAATACCAGATGCTGTAAGTTTGAATGTGCAGGTGGAGTAATGGATAATGCTTGAAATTATTAATATGAAAGCCATGTTCCAATTTCAGTTGGGTCCATTATATTCACTTACCCTTGGGAAAGGTATGAATTCTCTTCTTCCTCCTCAGCTATGGGTTAATTAGTAAGACTTGTATCATTAAATCATTGTTATCTCTAAAACAAAAATAAATAAATAAAATTATGTACAAAATATTTGGAATTCGTTATTATATAATTCATATTCTGCTAAACAAAAACAGCCAACCAACATGAATACATCTGTTATGAATAATCAAGAGTGGTCTCCCCTTGTTTTGTTACTCTCCTCTTTGAGAGAGCTATTTCTGTTTACTATAAAAGGACACTATATGTGAACCTTGTATTCTCAGCTGAATAAAACTTTCTTAAAGCCTACACCTGCATACTTTTATCATTACAACATGAACAACAATGACAATGTTTTAGAGAAAATGGAAACAAAAAGGGACTTATATATAACATTAAAAAGAGACAGTTGAGATTTCTATGACCTATTAAGGAAAGAGGGCTTGGAAAATTGGACACTCACAAGACATACTGAAGTCTACCTAATGAGCTTGTATAAATGGTTTGCAGAACAGGGGTTAGGAGATATAGCAAAAAAGATAAAATTTACTAAGGTCTACAAAGGACAGGAAATTCTGGAGAGCCGTAAATGTCCACATCTTGAATGGACATAGAACACAGAAGGAGGATACTGAGTGGACCTTTAGTTACAGTCTTTGGTAGAGAGTGCATAATCTGGCATGATCAACAGTTTGAATGAGGCCAGTATGCTCAAACCCTCAGTCATGCTAGTTCAAATAATAAGTTAGAATTCAAATATTTACCAACAGCTGGATTACATAAAGGCTGCTTCTGATGTCTTTTAACTCTTCATCAAAATTATAATTATCCACTTACCTGTCAAAAGAAGAAAAGTATATATTAATACATTAAGCATTATTGTAAACAAATTATTATAATATATGATAAATATATAAACATCAAAGGCTAATCGTATTTGAACCTAAAAGCCGCTTTTTCTGATTTTAGAGAGATGGCTAACTGAAAGGATTTAATATAAAATCAACTTTAAAACTGTAAGGTGAAAATTAGAGTGAGCCTTCTTCAGTACTGAAAACATGTATTTGTTATAGAACCTTGTACATTGATAATTGTTTCATAAATTTTCAGCTTTTGATGTTTACATATTTATTATTTGTTACCAAAAAAAAAATGTATAAATATCTGAAAATTGCAGTACAGTATAAACTACATGAAAACGTTGTTTTGGAGAGAGATTTTAATCTTAAAACTTGGAAAGTATTTTTTCTTTCTGAAACTATAAAGGAAATATTAAGTAAAACTGAAAGCATTAAAAATATTTTGTTCAAATAATAAGTTATTAGAAAAAGTAATGAAGAAGTTGAACTCAATTTAAAAAAATTCTTCATATTTAAAGAATATAATAAATACTTCTTTTATTGATTGGTTGATTGATTTTTTATGGATTATCAATGTTTTGCAGGTTATTTATAACCAGAAAATATTTTTAGATTTTTTGTGATGTCAACGAACACTCGTTGCCACTTTTGTAATGTCAACGAATACTTGTTGTCACTTTCGTAATGTTTGTTGTAGAATAGACTTTGTAATCACAGATATAACTATAGTAATGCTGTTGAACAATACTAGTGTCAAACACCTTTGAATAATGCTTGCACTAATAGTACTTGCTCGAAAGTAAACAACAAATAGTGATATGAATAGTAATCCGTATAGTGATCAGTATAGAGAAATAGTATAGTGAATAGTATAGAGATAGAGGATAGTGTAGAAATAGTGATCAATTAGACACCACGCTAATTCCTATTTATGTGCTTCCTTTACCATCATGTGATCTACTTATTCAAAATGGGATCACTTGCATTTGCTCTCTGGTGACCTGTGTTCAAACTCTAGTGTTGGCAGTGGAGTTGAGGAGATGGATTAATACATTTTAATACATTTTCATGTAAGTGAATATAATGAATTGAACTGACTGGGATTGAAACATGGCTCACCGAGTAACAGTTCTGAGCCATTATCCATTACACTACACACTCACATATCCATGCTTACAGCACCTGGTATTCCAAGTGGTCACTCATCTAGGTACTGACTAGGCTCAATATTGCTTAACTTCAGTGATTATATGGAACCAGTGTTTAAATGTGATGTGGCTATAAGCCAATAAATATTCGAAGATGATCAATACTCAAAATTAATTACTAAAATTAAAATTAATTACTAAAGAATATTTACAATTACATAATGGTTGAAAATTATCCAAATCACGGTATGATGAAATGAGAGAAAATTTATTTATTAATATATTAGAGAATTAAGGCTAAAATATAAGTAACATTGCAGGGAGAAACAGATTCATGCCATTTCTAAATACATTCCAAAACACATCCCAAACAAATCTACTGATAGAAAAATGGTGATCCTGCTTTCCCTCCCAGAAAATGCAGTGATGATGCAGGTGGGTTTATGCTGATGACATAGGTATTCATAGTTGGAATAAGAATGATCTTGTACAAAAAACAAAGATCAATGGGTTTATGCTGATGACATAGGTATTCATAGTTGGAATAAGAAAGATCTTGAACAAAAAACAAAGATCAATGGGTTTATGCTGATGACATAGGTATTCATAGTTGGAATAAGAAAGATCTTGAACAAAAAACAAAGATCAACATTGGTCCAAAGAGAAGGACTTAATATAAACATTTCCAAATTGAAAACTATGATCTGGAAATAGAATGAAAAACATGTCCCTGGATCCATCATAAGAATTCAGGATGTGAAATGAGTGAATACTAAACACTTCAAATATGTTGGTGCATGGCTTAGTCAAAACAAATTCAGTACAGGAGAACATAGAGTAGATACACCCAACACTGTAAAAAAAAAAAGAAAACATCAACCACTAAAGAAGTCAAGTCGCATTCTTAAATATCCTTGTCAGATCAACACTGTCATCTGGATCTCATGTATAGCATCCATCTTGTTCAGAAAATGCCTAAACTCTCAGCCATATTTCTCAGATAAATGATTAAAAATGATTTCAAGCGAATGAAGTCTGTAGATCTTAGCAAACACAATCCTTCATCAGATCTCATGGACATCTCATAGTAACAACTAAAATGGATAGAATGTGTAGCTCGAAGACAAAATAATGACATAATCAAGATGTTGATGTTCCACACAACTTTTAGCAAAAGGTTAGGAAGGAAACTCCCATCAAAATTGTTTTAAGAATGCTAATAGTTAATAGACTTCAGAGTTGTACTTTTCTGAAAAAGTGTTTTAAAAGAAAGATTTTATAAAAGTAACTCAGAACCCCATAAATTATACTAATGTTTGTTTAACAAGTTGAATGCATGTACAACCTAATTGACCAATGAAAATCAAACAATACAAAATTAAAAATACCAGGATTTCTTTCTTTTCCTCCATATATCATTCTCTGATGAAGCTTTAAAAAAGTGAAGCATGCTAGATTGATAAATGTTTCCTATTTATTCTTTATGTTATATATATATATATATATATATATAAAAGTGTTTCCTATTCTGGACATGAAGTGTGTAACAATTGAACAAATGTTCTATATATCCAAGTGTTTTCAGCTATTCTATTAACCATTATCAAGGATTTTTTTTTTTTTTGTTTTTTAACTGAATGCGTAGATTTTTTTATATGTTTCTACACATTCAGTCTGTAATCTTATTGGCCCTGACCTAGCATCTCAACTTCACTCATTTTCCTGCCACCATGACATGGTTTCCCTTTGTCTTTTCTATAAATATTTTCTTGGTAATTGTTCTGAGGATCTTTCTTCTTTGGTACCACAACACATGAGTTTAAGTGTACTATTAGATCAGTGATTAGGTCTCATTGTTTTACTGTTTAAATAGTGAAATGTAAACATAACTTCTATACTAACAGTTTTTTCTCACTTGCAGAATTCCTTCCTGTCACTTACAACCTTCAAAAATTTAAATGCAACATCAATTAACATCTTATGTCTTCTTGAAATCTGCCCTTTTATTGTTTTTTCTCCTCACTAATGTTTTCTCATTCTCTTCCAATCTAGGTAAACCTCTTGTGCTTTAGTGGTATTATCACCTTGCTTGGATGAAATGATTAAAATAAAATAAAATAAATTAACCTGGTTAACCATTTTTTGTCAAAATACAAACTTTGTTATATATATATATATAATTTCAGATATAACTAAAAACAGATTTGTAAAAGACTAGTATGAATAAATACAAAACGGAAACTTAGTTAAGCTGGCACGTTTTGTCCTCTGATGGACTTTATAAAAGCAAATGTTAGGATTTTATTTTGCAACAAGTATTTATAAGCAAAGTAAAAATATTAATAGTTTTTCAAACAATCTAAGAATGCTCATAAATATTCATGAGGCTAACTGAAAAGTCAAGGTAAATTATGGAGGATGCTAAGTGATATAATTTAATGTTTAATAAACAAAAGTGAGTAAATGTTGCTGTTAAAATTTTTTTTATAATGCAATTAATATTCATGTTATTTTAGTTTGGGATTAATTTATATATTATATACAATTGTGGATAGAGTTTTCTAAGGACATGCAAATATTTGCAAGTACTTACTGAATTTACTATAAATAGTTGATTTAGTTTTTGAATAGTTTCGCATAATTTCTTAATTTTTTAGAAATTTCATTTTATTATATTAATAGTTGCAGATTTTTCAAAAAGGTGGTGTAATCCAAAGTTTTTCACCCCCTTATGGAAATTATAAAAATAATATTGCTCTATGGCAACTGTAATGTTTTTTTCTTAATTTGACATTTAATACAAGCACACTTTTGAAAATGAAATAGTATTGACCTGATTCTATAACATTCTAAAAAGTAATAAAGAAGACAACATGTGAGTGCCATGTAACATGATAACTCATTCATTCTGTGATCATGTCAAAGATGGCCGAACTCGATAAGAAGCTCTAAATGGAAGTAGTTGATGTGTACAAACAAGATGATGGCTATACAACAATTTCCAAAGCATTTAAATGTTTCTAGATCAACAATTCGTAGCATTATCAAGAAGTACAAGAAGACTAATTGTCGAGAATAAATTAAGGATTGGCAGAAAACGGTTAATTTCTGAGAGAATAGAAAGGAAAATTGTTAGAAATGTTTTGAAGAATTCTCACTTAACGACAAAGGAGATTGTCAATGATGTAAAGATATCAGGATTGAATGTATCGATGAAGACAGTCACCAGATGCTTTCATTGAACAGAACTTTGAGCTTGTCGCCCAAGGAAAACTCCTTTGATTAAGGCTAAATATCTAAAATGCAAATTAGCTTCTGTTAGAATTCATCTAAAACATGCAAGTAAATATTGGAACTCTGTTTCATGGTCAGATGAAACAGAACTAGAATTATTTCATCACATGAATGTATGGAGGAAAATGAATAAATCTCACAAACCAAAAAATACTCTCCTTACAATTAAGCACGGTGGTGGGAGAATTCTGCTCTGGTGATATTTTGCTGCTTCTGGACCAGGAGAACTAGGGGCAATAAAGGGTATCATGGATAAAGAGCAGTACTTGGCTATTCTTAAAAATAATATAAAACAAAGTGCACGAAAGCTGTCTTTGGGGTATCACTAAATATTCTAATATGACAATGACTCGAAACACAAAGTACGAATTGTTAGAAAATAATTAGATGACAGCAAATTTAATCCATTGGCGTATGTCACACAAAGTCCTGACTTAAACCCCTTTGAAAATTATGGGCATATTTGAAGAAAAAATAAGAGAAAGAAGTCCTTCAAATTTGGAGGAACTAGAAGCTAATGCCAATGAAGAATGGAGCAAAATACTTATCAGTGTGTGTAGTGATCTTGTAAGAAACCATCAAAAATTATTAAAGGCAATAATCAAGGATAAAGGTTACACAATTGATTATTGAGACAAGAGAGCCAATAATTTTGTTCTATATTAAATGTTGTTTTTGTATTTGACATTAAAATAAAAATTTTGTTGGAAGCATCACTGAACATTCTTTCAAATCCATTATTTCATGATTTGTGAAAAAATACACATGAAGTTTGCATGAGAATTTGAGGTATTACAGATTTACCTGTAATTATATCCACAGCTGTATTTTAAACAAGACCATGTTCTTTTAATTTTTTAACATTTTTATCATCAGATACATTGGCTTCGGAAAGGAGTAATTCTTTCAGGAATGAAGAGATTTAAAAAAATCCATGGTGCAGATTTATATTTTTATAATATTCGATAGTGGCACTCTTGAGAATTTTCCATTTAATAATTGTTGCAAAATATAATCCTTACATTTGCCTTTTGTCTTTCAAAACACCCCTCACATATATATATATTTATATATATATATATAAGTTTCATTAAAGATGACTGACAAGGTACTGAAATTAAGCTTTTTATTTTATTTTACTTTCTGGACATAAAGTATGTAAAATCTGTCTAAATGTTCTTTGTAACAGTGCTTTTTCTATTAGCCATTATCAAGGATTATCGTATTTTCTATGAGTATGTTGTGGATGCAGTTTGGTATGTTTCCATGTGTGGTTAATTGAGGAGCAAAATATGACTAAAAAAAAAATTGACAATAAAAAAAGAAAAAGCCAACACTCAATAATATCAACTATGAACATGGTCACAATGTGCTGAGTGTGTTTGGAAAATAAAAAAAAAACATTCCCATCAATACACATACACATATTCAGTTAAAGATAAAAAAAATCCTAAATAGAATAGTCAAAAACACTCAGATATATAGAACACTAGCAGTAGAGCCCGGCGTTGCCCGGGGATGTAACAGTAAGAGATAGAACAAGTATTGACCATCATAAAGACTGAAAAATAAAATTAACAAAGATTATTGTTTAAGGTTGACGGACACGCATGTCTTAATTAGTTTTTCTTTTTTGTTTTTTTTGTTTTTTACGAATTGGTCAAACCCAAACTCAAACAAAAACATTGTTTTCAATCGTTATGGGTCTACTGATTGAATAGAATTTTATTATAAACAATTGTCTTGTAAATGGAATTTTAAGCATTATGAATGTAAAAATAAAGAAAAAAAGTGTGCAAGACAATAAGGAACACTACCTGCCAAAAAAAGTGAAGTTTTGTTGAAATCGGTTGAAAAATGTAGGAAATCCGATCCCATATATAAATGAAAACACACACACACACACACACACACACACACACACACACACACACGCACACACAAACAACCTGGGTTTTATAATAAGTATAACTTGATATGAGTTGTCCCCCTTTCATTCTGTGAAAGTGATGCCTCTTAATCGTGTTTTCAAATTGATTTCATGCAAAAACAATTGTGTTTTTCCAATTTTTGGTGCTGTCAGAACCACCGCAAGGTAATTTTATGTAGTCCTGTGAAGTTTCGTTGAAATCAGTTGAAAAATGTAGGAAATCCGATCCAATATATAAACGTACAGACACACACACAACCTGCGTTTTATAATGAGTATGATTTTGATAGTTTTCACACACATTGTGCTCAGAAAAGAAAACATTTTTACAAACACAAGAAAAACTGAATAAAAAACTTAATTGCAGTGATCAGTGATCTTTAATGAATCTTGTATAAAAGAGGTATTGCTGTCCAAATATACAATGAATATATAGCCATTTTTTATTGGCTGATGTTGACTGACGTATGTCAATAAGAACGGTCGAAATCCTAGCAATATTGGAATGCTTTTTGCAATGTTGCGATGTGAAGCACAATGCTTTCAAGGAGGCGGCCTGACTTGTCCTGAGTCAGGTCGGGGTTGCTGTTTGAACAGATATGATGCAAAACCTAAAATTGGTGATGAGGACAGTGCATCATTGAAGACCATGTTTGATACATCTAAAATGTATTATGCAACTATCTATCTATCTATCTGTCTATCTATTTATCTATCTATATGCACATTTCACTAAATATGACAGACAAGGTGCTTTGATTTAGTTTTATATACAATTTCTCATGTAATCTAATAATTTTTTCTTTTCAGATGATAAATTATATAAAAACTGTCCAATTGTTCTTTCTTTCCAAGCGCTTTCAGCTATACATTTAGCCATTTTCAAGGTTGAGATATATTAACTGTTAACAAAAAATAGTTTGTTGCATGTATGTATTAATGTTTTCATTTTCAAAACATGGTCAAGATATTGTATCCATGTTCATAGTTGATATTATTGAGTATTGTTTTTATTAATAAGGCTTGCATTATTTTTTAGCCCTTTTTTGCATGTAGATGATGCTATTATATTTGTGTTAACAAGTATGTTATGAATAGTGTATAAAAAAAGCTAAATCAGAGCACCATGTCTGTCGTATTCAATGAAATGCACATGAAAGAAGGATTTCTGCATAAATACACAATATATATATATATATATATATATATATATATATATATATAAAAAAAAGAAAGTACTCCAAAATTTGCTTGAGGATGAAATGGAACTGTTTTTAATTTAATTACAAAATTGAATTTAAAGTTTTAGCTTCCATTTTTCAAACATAGTTATTACTATGTAGTGAAAAAACCATATTTTAAATCAGTTAATTTGTAAATATATATATATATATATATATATATATATATATATATATATATATATATATATATATATATATATGTGTGTGTAAATATATTGATATAATAGGAAAGAGCCGTTAGATTAATGATTTGAAGTTCTTTAGTATGTTTGCTTTTATTTTTAAAAAACAGTGATCAATACAAAAGTAGAGCCTAAATTATAATTATTTTTTTTTAAAATGATTCCATCACGACACAGAAATTACTATATTTCGAATCTGGTCACAGTATTTAAGTTTAATTCTGATATTTTACCATAACCACTGGGTGGCAGTTTCATCCTCAAGTTTCAAAACAATGCTTGAAGATGAAACTGGTTAAGGTTTATTATTGGAATTAAATTTAAATACTGCTGACCAGTTTCAAAACATAGTAATTTCTGTGTCATGATGGAATAATATTTAAAAAAAAAAAATTATAATATATATATATATATATATTTCATTCTATATGACAGCAATGACAATTTGATGAATTTTTTTTGAGTTTTTCTAGTATTCTTAATTATAGTATTTATTTAGTATCCTTTTCCGTTTTGTGACTCTTAAGAGAGTGTAAATATTGTTTGTTATGTTTGTTGCCCCAAGGACTTTTGGCCGCTTCTTTAGCCATTTTAAAAGGGGTTTTTGTTGTTAATTGGTATTAGTTTCTTTTCACGGTTGTCTTTTAAAACATAATTGTATGATGCATATATTACATCTTAAAAAACAACCGTCAAAAGAAACTGATACCAATTAAAATGAACCCTTTGAAAATGACTAAAGAAGTAGGTGAAAGCATTTGGGACAATAGACATTACAATTTCAGAATACTAAAGAAATTCAATAAAACATTATTTAGATTATCTTTGTCCATCATATTCAATGAAACATGTTTGAAAGAAAGGTTGTTGCCAAAATATACATCAGTCAGTTAGGTGCTGCACGTGATACATGCTTGGGCGATCATATATCTTTCAATACATGACTGATGAGGCAGAAGATTTTTTCCTGCAGTAGGTTACCATTTCTTTCTATGGTAGACTGGTTGCCAACCAAGGCTAAAGAACCCAGTCTGTCCTGTTATTCAACCCATAGCTGGTGGAGGTGGGGGAGAAGAGATGAATTCATATCTTTGCCAAAGGTATTTTTGCATAAGTGAATATAACCAACTTGACTGGAATTCGAACTTAGCTCTCTGAGTTCTCATTCCATTACACATACAACCACACAAATATACATACATATATATATATAAATGCATATTTGGGCAACAAACTTTCATTAATTATGACAAAGAAGAAAAATATTAATTTACTATGTATTTTATTAATATATACTATATATATATTATACTATGTATTTTTACTATGTATTTTACCAATATATATGTATTTTTAACTATTTTTTGACATGGGCATCTTACATACCATCAAATATAGTACTTGCTGGTGTGTATAACAGGAATAAACATTATAAAGGCACTGTGAGTTTTAGTTATGCTGCAAGCTTCTCATTCCCATACCTTGGAAAAATCCTTGAAAAGTTGGCATGTGTCTGCAGGAAGTTAACAGTTAAATTCAGGCTAAATTTATTGTTGAGATTAATGTCTCTGATTAGTTGAGAAAGCTCAGCAAATATGTTCACAATGTTTTTCCTGTGAGTTATTGAAGGATTGGTTTTTCCTTCACTATAGTTCCCTTGTATGTTTCTGTATGATTGTTTTTTTTCTTCTTAACAAACCTCATTTTTTTTTAGCACAATCTGCTTTGCACACATTTGAGTGTTTGTCTGTTAATATCTTTATCTTAGATTTAACTACCATTTTAAGAGCGGCAAATGGTCTATCTTGTAAAATTGTTATATGTTTGGGAGACCATGTTTAAAATAAATATATATGTTTGTCCTTTGCATGCAAAGATGACCTTGACTTTGAATCACTTGCAGAGATGACTGATGAGTCCGATCTTTGCCCTGAAAAGTCTGTTGCAGTTGTGACATGGGATAATGGGGGCTGAACTAGGCTGGAATCTTTCTTTTTCTGGCATCTCTGTGCCTGAAGACGTAATGGGGATGAAGTCATGACCTGTGAGAGAGAGTTGCACAAGATTGTCAGACTCACTCTCTCATAGCTGTCTGGAGATGGGTCAGTGTTTAAATATATTTAGGTTTTAAAGTGAATAATACAAACACAAATAAAAGCAAATAATACAAACTATTTTGATAAGTATATGTGTTTAGAGGCTTATAGGTGCATATAACTTTTATAAACATTGTATAATGATTTTTTTTGTTAGCTTACAGATTCTGTTACCCTAAATTCAAATTTTGGTTGAAACTATTTACATTCACTAAGTACTAACAGTTTAGGAAAAGGTAAAAATTCTCTTCTCCCTTTACTTTAAAAAGTTTACTTTTGCTTTTTTTTTTCACTAAATATTGCCTAATACAGGGTTTGAGAGCCGTTCAAAGTAGAGGGTTGTACATATATAGAATTTATTTCTTTAAAATTTGCCTCATTTATAGGAGAAGAGAGATCAATATTGGAAATTTATAGATATAAGCAGTGTGAAAAGTGGAATCAGCACTGCATGCTTACTGTCATTGACAATTGCGGAAAATAAGTAAATGATGGCCTGTCTATGTTCCAGTTAATCATGGTATGAAAAAATAACTCCCCCCCCACCTCCATCCTCTGAGCTTAGTTTTCTATTTAACGCAGATCTGACATTTAATTGGTTAATCAAGACATACCTACAAGTCTAATTTTAATTCTGACCTTATGTTTCTTCACCTTAACTTTTGGAAAAGAAAAAAATTTCTTACAAATCATTTCATCACCAGTTACTTACTGTCGCCTGAAGAAGTACAATCAAAGTATCGAAACATGAAAGCTTTTGCGTAGTGATTTCAACATGTTTTTATTATAATCTCTTACAATAAAAATAATAATAATATATATAGTATAAATTTTTAGGAGATCTTAAGACATAGAAATTCTTGTCACTATGCAAGCACTATCTATATATTCTGTCTACTTAATTTAACTTGCAAGACTTGACTCAACTCGTGGTGTAGTTTTCAGGCACTTTTCAAATTTCCCCTCCCCAGGGTGATAACATTAGAAAGTCACCTTCCTAACAAATCAAATATGATGGACATTCTAACCATGTCCCTTCAAAGTTTGGCAATCATGGCTCTCCACAATTTGTAGCTCTTAGCAATGATTGTCATTTTGCTATCTCACATAATCCCTGTTCTGCCAGCCATTTACACTATAATTAGTCTAGTCCTCTATTCTCTTGCCTTCAATGTATCATGTGAGTGTCAAATTTTCTAATCCCTCATTCCTCATTATATGCCATAGAATTTTTAACTTTCCTTTCCTGATGCTAAGTATCAGTTTCTTTTTTTTTCCATTTTCTCTAAAACTTTGTTGTTGCTCACACAATCATTTCATGGTATTCTCAGCATTGTTCTGTGGAGCAAAATTTTTGTTGCTTCAAGTCTTTTCTTCATATGTGAAAACATTGTTCAGTATTCACTGCCATATTGGAGGACTAATATTACATAACAGTTTGGTGCTCTTTTCTTTGTTTTTAATGAAGTTTTTGTTTCTTAGCACTTTGCTTAGCTTTTCCAAGGCAACTTTTACTATCCCAAAGCACCTTTACATTTTGGCATCACATTTTCTGCTAAAACACTTCCTAGATATTAAAATTTTCATACTTTCTCATTATTTTCACTATCTCCAATTTGCAATTTGCATATCACAGTTTCTTTTGCTCAACATGCAAATTGCACTTTGGAGATAGAAAATTCCATTGAACCTGAAACACATCAACATTGAGTTCTGTATCATCTTGAAGAACTTCATCTTTTACAGAGACAAAGATTTTCAATCAAAACATTTTCATCCACTACCAAAAATTACAAAAAAAAAATGCTGTTTTCGCAGCAGGTCTTTGGCTAATATTGGTCTATCATAGATTCCAGTGTATCCAAATAAAGCAACATGGCGTCTTGATTGTCTTGGCATTTATATTGAGATTGTTTTCATTTTACCACCTGCTGAATAGATTTTTACTAATTTAGTCAGTTATTTCTGTTATTCTTGTCTATTTTGTGTCAGAATTTCAATGCAGGAAGCCAGTGACCAAACAGCTTTTGCCTTGCAGATAAATTGGATGGCATATTTGATAACAATCAGGCAACAAAAATAGACTGGCTGGATTAAAGATTCCAAGAATGGTAATATCTATCTATCTATCTATATTTGTGTGTTCCTATCTATCTATTTATCTATCTGTCTTTGTTCGTATCAATCTCAGTCTGTTCCTTTCTTTCTTTCTTTCTTCTTTCTATCTATCTATCTATCTATCTATCTATCTATCTATCTATCTATCTATCTATCTATCTATCCCCCCCTCTCTCTCTCTATATATATATATATATATATATATATATATATATTTAGTTGTATA
>CAHIKZ030002900.1:1175000-1222500 GCA_903632075.3 Acanthosepion pharaonis
TATATATATATATATATATAGTACAGGTAATAAATCCATTGGTATATAATCCAAGTAAATCCTAGTAATATTAAAACTGATCCAAAAAAAGAGCTCAATGTATTTATTATAACAGAGCATATAAATTACACAACAAAATCCCAAATTACCTCATATGGGGGACTGGGAGGTATAGATCTATTTCAGCCAACAAGAAGTACCTTAGTTTTATTCAACTCGGGTGTACAGACTGTGTCAGAATTAGGAATTTAAAATTTAACTTTGGCAGCAGTTGAAAAATTGATACAGAATTATCTATCTATTTAAGTGTATATATATATATATATATATATATATATATATATAATTTTATTATAAAAGTTCAAACTCTTAAAAATCCATGACATTATATTTATTTTATTGAGGTTGGAAAATTGACTCCAGCTATATATATATATAGAGAGAGAGAGACTTAAATAGATAGATAGATATATTGATAGATAGAGACTGACATAGATATAGACAGAAATACATAGATAAATATATAGATTAGGTAGTTACATACTTTGTTACAATTCAAGACATTAAAAAAAACTGAATTTCCATGTTGCTCGGCTTTCTTTTCAAACAAAAATCATAAACCAAATAAAATGAGTAATTATTTTTGTACAAATTGAATTTCTTTTTGATGTATTTTTTGGTAAGTGTGGTGGGTGGATTGAACAAAATAAATAAACAAGTAGCCACTGAACTGACTCCTAACAACACTTGGCTGTCATAATCAAACATCAATCATAAAGAAGGCAAAAGAAATTGATTGTTTTGCTTTTTATTCTTTTATTTTCATTTTAAATAAAAGTCTGGTGCTAATAAAAGATCAAAAGTCTTTGTTTGATTTCAGTCAATCAAAGACCAAAGTAATGACACTTTGCATCGGTCCTGTTGGCAAATAGTATTTTCCAGCTGCTAACATTGTATCAGCCTGTAAAGAACTTTCTTTGTTTAGTCTGTACTAACATCTAGCATGTAAATGTGGTTCAGTGATGAATCAGTGGATGAGCGTGGAAATGAGCCTTCTCTCTTTCTTAATAGATTTTTCTTTTGTGTTATTATTCTGTTGAGAATTACTTCTTTACTTCTGCTAAAGAGGGACCTTCACTATCTGTCTATATTTCTGAGATGAGGTTTTATGTACACTATTTACATTATTTGGACTATTGTCCTCATCTTTGTCGCCATATTTATTATTACTGTGCCATGTGTCCTCAAGGACACATGGTACATTGGATAAAGGTGTTAGTTAGATTCAGTGACAAGACCCAAAGAGTGTGAGTTCAATACCCGGTTAAGGCAGTGGAGAACTCGGAGAGGGGAATTAACAGGAGATAACTGATAACTGACATCCATTAAACATGGCACATGGAACTAGTACAGTCTACCCCATTGAGTAAAATAAAGGGTACAGTTTAACATTTCAACCACCTGAAGAAGGCCGGAGCGTACAACGGCCGAAATGTTGTAATAATAAATATGGCGACAAAGATGAGAACAATAGTCTGAATAATGTAAATAGGGACCTTTACCTACATGATTTGGGATTTCTTTTCTTTTTATGTGCCATGTCCTTTCAGGACGTAGCGATCATGGCTCTCCACCTCCCTCTATCCCTTGCAGCTCTCAACAAGTTCCTTCCCTCTGCCACCTCCCCAAGACTACATTCTGTCAACCACTTGCTTAAGCCCACCAGATATGTCACTCATTGTTTTCCCTTGTCTCTCTTTCCCTCTATTAGACATGAACCCTCTTCTTCCCCCCCCACCAGCTATGGGTAAATAGCAAGACAGACCGGGTTCTATAGCCCTGGATGGCAACTGGTCTCCCACAGAAAGAAATGGCAACCTTCTGTGGGAAAAAAAAAATCTGCCTCATCAGTCATGTATCGAAAGATACATGATCGCCAAAGCATGTATCATGCATGGCACACAACTGACTGACTGAGCTTACATGCGTGGGCGGTGTAATGGATAAATACTTGGAATTGTTAATCGGAGAGTCAAATTCCAATTGGGTTTGTTATATTCACTTATGTGCAAATATCTTTGGGAAAGGTATGAATTCACCTCTTCTCCCCCCCTACCAATTATGGCTTAATTAGTAAGACTTGTATCACTAATACAATTATTTCCTAGAAAAAAATAAAAATAAAATTTCATACAAAATATTTAGATTTCAATATTAAATAACCAAGAGGTTGATATGCCGCTAAAACAAAACCAATCAATTATTGATTATTTTTATTATTTATCATTTAAATATATTTTATTACAAGAGTAGTAACTGGTATATTTAGTAATAAACCATTTTCACTGACGTCCAGTGTAAAAAAGATAAAAATGTTTGGGCTGTTTGGTAAATAGCTGTTTGCATGCAACAATGGCCATACCTCAATAAAACTCTTCGACTGATAAGCAAACCAGGTGAAGGTAGTTGACAGGTCCAAACCATTGATAATTTGGTATTTGTCAGTCCTATTGCATGTGAAGTCTGATTCTGGGTGAATGGGTAGATGAGATCTCCTACAGATCCAGTGGCCATGCAGGCGGTGTCAGCAAGTGCCATTGAGTGCATCAGTGTATATACATGGCACTTCGAAGTCTTTGTCGTCCACTGTAACCTGGAAGTCTTCCGTATGAATGGTTCCTCATGCCAGTAGATAAGGACTCCCCAGGCTGAGAGAGGGAGAGATTATCTCAGTGCAACTATTTTCTCATTATAAATTCTTCCTGCATGCGCCTGTTTTGAAAATGAATCCAGATCCACTAATGAATTTCAAAAAAGTTTTCTTTGGACTCAAAGGACAACCATGAACAGACTTTTACAAAGTTAAGCAATGTCAAGCCTAGTCAGTAGATGGGTGACCACATGGGAATATCAAGTGCTTGTATGTGCATTTGGTACAATGGTTATCAGCTTGGAATTTGAAATCAGAGAGCCGACTTCCAATTCCAGTCAAGTTCATTGTATTCACTTACATGCAAATACCCTTAGGAAAAATATTTCTCTACTTTTCTCCCCCAACTATGGGTTAAATAGTAGGACTTGCATCAATAAATCATTATTATCTCAAAAAAAATTCTTGCAATCTAAAAATATTTTCTGGCTTTAAATAACATATAAAAGGTTGATAAGCCCTAAGAAAGAAAGAAATCAATCAGAATCAACAAATTTAAATACAGGAATCTCTTGATTAATGTGTTTTTTTTTATTAGTGTGTTAAAATTTTTATATACCAGAATTCAATTAGTGCATAGAAAATACTTGATTAGTGTAGTAAGATATTCTTCAGTTTAACCATAGTAACTGAAAATTGATTTTTTATAGAAACCTATGTACCTATTAACTGCATTGATCAAGAGATTCTTGCACAATATAAATAAGTCTTATATATAAAATTTGAGAGAAAATTAAGGCTGTTTGTTTTCTGATGGCATGCTTTTTAGGGATGTATGAAATTTCTGGCAAGACAAGGGAAACTCTGAGTAATCTGATCAAATGATTTTGGCAGTATCTCATATTCTTTTTCCATTTAGATTCAGAAATCCATCTTGGTTGCTAGCAACCAAGATGGATTTTCTAGTCCAGACAGAAAAGCATATAACATCATCTCAGAAATTTAGACATAAATTAGCACCTGGTATATTTTTTTGTTTTATATTTAAGATGTTTCAACATCATTAAAGAAGATGACATGAATGGTGGAGTCAGCTTTCCACACACAGTTTGAAGAAGTAGTTAAATACAGTAAAATATATTTCAGCACTGAAGCCATTCACTAAAGTGATAATGATATCTGATGAGGTTGCAGTTACATTTTTTTAAAAATTTAGATACAATTATGGAATAATGGTAATGTTTAACATATATGCCTGACAAAAAATGGTGTGTCAAAAGAATGGTTATTCCTTTGACACCACTATTACTGCATACACTTTTGACTTCCTGAGCAAAGTTTATTTAGAAGATTATAAAAATATGTGAACCAAGTTGTTATGAGTAGTTAAGAGTGATCTCCCCTTGTTTTGTTTCTCTCCTCTTTGAGAGAGCTATTTGTGTTTACTGGGACTATAAAAGGACACTATACACGAACCTTGTATTCTCAATTGAATAAAGCTTTCTTAAAGCCTACACCTGCATACTTTTGTCATTACACAAGTATAATGCAATATTTATTATTTACCATTTTATAAAGAAATAAATTTGAAAAGAAATATTTTTATTCAAAAGTTTATAAAAAAATTACAAAATATCAAAATATGTAAACCAACTACAATACAATATTTATTATTAACCAGTTTATGAATAATAATGAAAACTATTTTAGTGAATTTAGTGGTGAGTGCAAATGAAAGAAATGCCTAGAAAATGCATTTTTTTACAAAATTTATGATTTATTCATCATTATGTGTTTATGTAAATTTTCTTGTTCATGGATATTTTTATTAATTTATGAATAAAAAGATTCTTTACATATTTATTTCTTTATAAAATGGTAATGATAAATATCTCATTATTGTTAGCTCATATATTTTTAAAATATTTTAATTATAAAATTATTCTTGTAAATAAGCAATTAACATCTTTGTTGTCAATTCTCAAGAATAAAGAAAATGCATAAATCCACTTTAATCTATTTGGGTTTTCTGAAAGTTTTTCATAAATTAGCACCTCATAAGCCATAAAAATCAAATAAATCAATCAAGATTCTGCACATCTAGACTTGGTTTGCAGAGCCACCTCTGAATCCACTGATGAATAGGAAGATAAAGTCTTCTTTGGACCTGAAGGAAAATCATGAACACTATACAAATGATTATGAACTATGGAAGCAAGTAGGGATTTATTTTCAAGACTCACATGTCTGAACTGTTCTTGTTTTTATTTCAGTATCTATGTAAGGTTTAGTTTTATTTTTTAATCATTTCGCCCCCAAGCAAGACAATAAAGCCACTAAGATACAAGGGGTTACTGAGGGTGAAAGACATGAAAAAAGAGAAACATTATTAAAAAGTGAGATCAATGAAAAAAGAGGAATGAAGAAGACAGTAGATAATGATTGACATTACATTGAAATTTTTGAAGATCAAAGTTGGCTGGAAAGTATGGAGCCAGAAGAGTGTTCCACAACCGAAAAATCTGAGAGTAGAAAGCGTTAGCATAGAACTTGTAATTTTATGAAATCTTATTGCCAATATGGTACTATGCTTAAATTCATAGAATCTAGGTACCATAAAGAAAGTTCATCAGAACATTTACCATAAAAATATTTGTAGAATAGTGAATGAAGCTGAAATGTCAGGTCTAGATTAATAACATTGCAGATTCTTTGGATTTTATCAAGGATCTCTAAATATATAGCAGGAGCACAAGGCCATATGTGGCAACAATAATTAAAGAATGGATGAATGATAGACTTATAGATATGTAAGATAGATTCTGGAGAGAAAGATTGTCTTGCATGATATAGTGAACCAACTTTCTTAGCAGCAGACCTCTTAACAATAGTCATTTTATTATATTTATTTTATTACATTTTCTAATTAATTCAGTCAGTTTGACTATATTACTTCATCTTTTAGTCTTACAGCTACATGTTGAAACACCAGTTGCCATTTGATCACCAAATTTAAGCAATGTTGAACCAGATGCTGTAAGCTTGAATGAGCAGATGTCACACAACATGCTAATAATGTTTCCACTGATGAATGTTTGTTTCCCAGTTCATTGAAGACTAAAGACTAAATGCTCTTCCCAAATTCCAACACATAGTACTTGCATGTGTTTTCCAAAACCTCAACCTATGAAGTATGTCAAATTTTCTCTTCGGATGTTCTAACTCAGCTCAAGGCTGACTTGAGCATGATCCTAACTTCTGGACCAAGAAAAAGAAAACTAACATCCCATAAGCATGTTTAAACCTTCCAACAATAAAGTAAGTAGAAACTTGGATTGTTTCAACTCTGTTCAAGGCTGACTTGGGCTCACCCATGAATATGATACTTATACTTACTTACTCTAACATCCAGATCAAAAAGAAAACAGACATACTGAAGTGACACTAAGAACTTTTTTCCACTACAGTCACTATAAAAAAGAAAATAAACGTCTATAGTTGAAACTCAAGTCTTTGTATGCTTCTGTCTTCTTTGTTTACATACTGAATACACAAACTTTTTAACTAAGATTTGCAGAATGATTGAGAAGGCCAATGCATGCAACAGTCTGAGCTTTGTTTTCAAGAAAATGTTCTTGTTTTCCAGATGGTTCTTAGTTTTGTAACATCTGTCATTGTTTTTGTTTCTCTTGAAATTATTTTTATTCTTGTGCCTTGTTCATGATTATCAGTGATAAGCCAAGATGTTTGAATTGGCTCATTACTTTACATTTCTCTACCACCAACTTGGCTGAAAACCTTTTCTCATTGCTTATCAGTACATTACCTAAGCATGAAGAAGAAACAATAAGATTGATTGATTTGTTTGTATAACAGCATATCAACTCCTTATGGGTCATTTAATGCTGAAATTTAATTTTCTTCAAAGCTTTGAGGTAATAAAAATATGATATATGTTATTCTGCTTTTACTATTTGAATACATAATAAATGATACTCAGCTTTTGTGCGTATACATGTTTGTGTGGACATGATTACTAGAGGCATTGATATGTGTTTTTTATGTCTTCCTTTCATTGTAGTTATATTTTGTAATACAGTTTTATTTCTTTAAGAAATTGTAAGACATTATATTGATCAATGTCATTAAAGAGTTCTTTCATGTTGGTTGTTTGGTTGGTTGTCTGATGACCACAAGGTGGCATTATAAAGCAGTATATAAGAAAAGGTCATGGAAGTCTCATTCTCTTTCTCTTTTTCCAAAGAGCTCAATTTTTTCTTATCCACAGGATGCCTTATAGGAAAGGGATATCTCCTTCACCTGAGAAACCCTTCAGTCTCCAGTGAACCTCATATAACATAGAATAGTACACAGCCTGCTACAACCTAAGCTTACTTGACTAGATACAGACATATGTACAGATTTGACCAAACCAACAAATAAAGGAATCTTTTCAAATATAAAGCCTGTAACAATTTTTCATTGGGATTTTATGCATCAACATATGAAAAAGGAAACCACTACCTAAACATCTTCATTCATCTCTTTTTTATTCTTTTTATTTAGTTTTGCTTAGGCAATAAAATATATTGCTGTTAATTGCATGTAATTGTTTGTGTATATGTTGCTATACTCTAATGTTTCCAGAAAGTCCAACCACTCCACCATATATATTTATATAAGTAACAATAGCAACAAAGCTGGTAATCCTTTTTACTTGCTTCTGACAAAAATACCTACCAACTTATATAAATACTTAACTGTTTCCACACTTACATATAAATGGTTATCACTCAACAGAGTTCAAATTTCTCATAGTCTGTTGCATTCACTTTCACACATTTCACTCCAAACAAGGCAATAAAGCCACTAAGATGCAAGGGGTTACTGAGTGTTAGAGGATATGAAAAAAAAACACTATTAAAGAACAATAAAAGAGCAAGAATTAAGACAGACAATAATGATTGACATTGCATTTAAATTTTTGAAGGTCAAACATGACTGGGAAGCAAGAAGCTGGAAAAGAGTTCCACAAGCAAGAAGTGTGAGAGAAGCAACTGTTAGCATAGAACTTACAGTTACATCTAACCATTTCAACTGTTAAATAACAAGACCTTGCCACTTATCTAGTATTGTTCTTAAATTCATAAAGTCTAGGTACCATAGAGGAAAGTTCATCAGATTAATTGTTACTTCCCTTGGGAAAGGCATAGGTCTATTTCTTTTCCTCCCTCAACTATGGGTTAAATAGCAGGATAGAATAGGAGACTGAGAATTCTGAATTCAAAACCACGGAGAAGGTAACATCAAACCACTCCATTATCTTTCCCAGAAAGTCATGGCAATTCACAGATAAAAAAGAATTCACAGATAATGAAGAAAAGAAAGGAATTTGTGGAGTGCCATGTTGGGGCAGGTACTTAAGCAACATAGCACTGAAAATCCTATATATAAAAGTACATATCTAACTAGTTACTCACTTCACTCTGTAAGTACCTAGCACACTATTTATATATCCAAATACCATCCTCCTACTTTTCTTATGCACCATGTGTCTTCAGGACATTGGTGGTCATGGTTCTCCACAATTTCCTGTCCTTAATAACTTTTGTCTTTTTGCCATCTCTCCCACACCCTGTTCCACTTTCCATTCACTCAAGCTTGTTGTTGCTTTCCTCTGTCCCTCTTACCTTCAATCTGTCTTGTGTGTACCAAAATTTTCAAGCCTTCTTTCCTCATTATCAGTCCCAGAAATTTCAACTGTCTCTTCCTGATGTCAAGTATAAGTGTGATAACAACAAAGATGAGGACAATAGTCTGAATGTAAATAGTGTAAATAACAAAGGAATCATATGCAAACATGGAACAAATTCTTTAATAAAGATTAAAGCAATTTTCTTCTCCTGACAAATTGTTTTACCACAAATAAATATAAACATGACAAAGCCTTTTTTTTTCTAATGGCCTTCATTGGGAACAACAGCAGTTGAATCACCTCTTAACTGCTATTGTTCCCAATGCTCTTCAAAACTTCCAATCTTCAGATCAGTGGCTTTGATGCCAGATGTAGTTTATCAATATACCCAGGACTGCTTCTTATAAGGAAAACTATTACCATTCAGAGAAATTTGAACAGAACCCTTTTCTTCATGGAACGTTATTCAATATATCCACAAACTGTTTGCAAAAGAGGCATGAAACTACACCAAATCAGCTTTTTCAATTTTTCAATCAATTGTTTTCTAGGTTGTTTCCACAAAATAAATAAAGAATAAGTCTTGTTCCACTATGTCTAGGGATATTAATGTCTTGTTTTTTTATAATGCCATTAGACATGGACAGTGTAACAAGAACCATCTCTACCCATGGGTTAAATAAAAGGTTCAGTTCAAACTTCCCTGAAGGTTAGCCAGAAGACACAATAGCCGAAGCATTGTGATAATAACACCAAAAGATACAGACATTAGTCTGACTGTAAATAGTATTGTCTTTAGTCTCTTCATGATTTCTTTTCTTCTTTTTTTGCTTTTTCCCAAATCTTAAGAATGATATTATTACTCATTCTCTACTTTAGAAAATAATAAATATATCCTTCATGAGATTTTTGATGAGATGATCTATAAATTTCGTCCATCAAACAACCCCCTCTCACCCAAAACCTCATAATAAAACCACTTTCTGAAAGCTTTCTTGTGAGAAGAAAAAAAGAAAGAAAACTAAGGCAGTAAAAAGAATCTAAAGTATTTGAAGATACAAATCTCAATTGACAGAAAACTATTTTTACCATATATAAGTGAGGGATTTATTAATATTGGCAAAGCTTCAGCTTTGGTCGGACAAGTAAAACATAATGACGGAACAGAAAGCCTCAGTCCCTCTCCCAATACAACATTGAAATTTTCCTGCTGTAGCTCTCATTGATTTTGCAATAAGCAATCAAAATGATGCTT
This sequence comes from Acanthosepion pharaonis, assembly GCA_903632075.3. Classification (NCBI taxonomy): domain Eukaryota; kingdom Metazoa; phylum Mollusca; class Cephalopoda; order Sepiida; family Sepiidae; genus Acanthosepion; species Acanthosepion pharaonis. The sequence continues at coordinate 1,184,601 of CAHIKZ030002900.1, forward strand.
CATGGGACATTTTGAAAGTGTTTGACAGCAACACTGTTCATATTTTTCTTGTGTTTTTAACCTTATTTTTGTTTTTTTTTATACTGTGAAGTGGAAAAGATGTTTGAGTGTTTCTATTTATTAATCAGATTCAAGATATATCATAGAATTCTATAAATGCACAGACAAGTTGCTTGTGATAATTTGCATAAGTGGTCTATATGTGAAGCAAAAGGCATTCATATGAAGTGGTCTGTGTGAGAAGCTGGAGATGTTCCTATGAAGTGGTCAGTGTGAGGAGCTGAAGATGTTCTTATGAAGTGGTCTGCATGAGAATCTGAAGATGTTCATATGAAGTGTTCTGTGTAAGAAGCTGAAGATATTCCTATGAAGTGTCTGTGTCAGAAGCTGAAGATGTTCCTATAAAGTGATCTGTATGAGAAGCTGAAGATATTCCTATGAAGTGGTCTCCATGAGAGGCTGAACTACTTCAAACAAAAGGTTAGGAAGGAAACCGCTATCAATACTGTAATGAGCAATAACAGCTACTGGACTTGATAAACTAATATCTCATAAAATTGTTTTAAGAGAAAAAAATTATAAATTTCAACTGAAAGCAGTACTGGCTCAGTCAATGAATGCTAAATGTCTCCTTATAAGGAAACAGCTAATATTACTATTAGCATGAGAGATGAAGAGAACAGATACTACACTTTGATCCCAACCTAATGGACAGGGAGTGAAGAAAAGTATAACTTGAGTTGCACTGGCTGCTCAGTCGATGAATGCTGAATATTTCCTTATAAGATTGATTCATTTGTTTGTTTAACGGCATATCAACTCTTTATGAGTCATTTAATGCTGAAATTTAATTTTCTTGAGAGTTTTGAAGTAATGAAAATATGATAAAATGTTATTCTACCTTCACAATTGCATACATGGTAGATATACCCAGCTTTTGTGCATATACATGTTTGCGTGGTCTTAATTACTAGAGGCAGTGATATGTGATTTTTAGGTTGTACTTTCATTGAAGTTTTATGTTGTAGTTTTGTTGAAATTATATTTTGGAATACAATTTGATTTCTTTAAGAAATTAAGATATATTGATTAATGTCATGAAAGAGTTGGTTTCATGGTTGATTGATTTTTAGTGGCATATATGGGTTATTTAATGCTAAAATCTAAATATATTGAACACAATTATATGCCTTCAACTACAGATAAAAATGTATTGTTGATCATTTTACTATAAATGTATTGTTGCTAATTTTTTTTATATAAAAATGTACTGCTGGTATTTTTACTATAAAAATGTATTTTTATACTTTTATAGTGTTTTATTTGATGGTTCACCATTTGTCAATAGCTGGGACCCTAACAAGTGCTACCATCCTGGTCAAGGTGAACCTGGGAACAAAAGCAGTTAAGAGGTAATTCTATGCTCTTCAAAATCTCCAATCTCCAGATCAGAAGCTTTGATGCCAGACGTAGTTTATCAACATATCCAGGACTGCTTCTTATAAGGAAAACTATTACCATTCAGAGAAATTTGAACAGAACCCTTTATTTAATCAGTGGGGGTAGATTGTTCTCATTTCACTGTCCATCTCTAGGGATATCTTTTGTTCTTTTTCATACTGTTCAGTTATTGCTTGTTCTGTTTTCATTGAGTGTGAATCTGTACTACCCAATTCAGGGATTAAACTCACCATTACTCTGCCACCAAATTCAGGAAACAGCACTGTAACCCACTAGGCTATTATCCTAATAAGATAATCCCTATGCTATTTTCTATTAAAAGAAATAAACTCATGCAATCACAATAACATTACCACTGAAATGGCCAGCTACTACTTGTTTCTGAGCATACCTATCTGCCATGATAACAAGCCAAACCCTATTACAGACGTCCGCTCAGTCCACAGAGCACATCTATGATATCTACTGCAACTATTTTGAGCAGACCTAAATACAGTTTCTGGGAGATAGCATATAATTGAGCATGATCAATTTCTTGAACAAAGCCAGCAAACTCAAAATGCTCGGTCACACTGACTTGTTCCTTTGTGCTAGCACAACCATCAATGGCTTCTGAGTGGTTCCATTTATTCATTTCACCCACAAATTTTGGGTCAATGTGTGGTTTGATATTCAGGCACTTCCCAAAGATACAGAACACTGGGATCACCTCATACATCACCCCTACAACTAATCATATAAATTTCTAAGCCATATTACACCTTGATTTGCAGATAAATATATATAGGATTAATACAAATATGAAATTTGTCACTTAGCTGATTAATGTTATATTCAGCACCCTGACACCAGAGTTTTGTAGACAAACATTTGTGTAATCATTTAGTTTACTTGTCAGGAGGTATCAGCAATTGACTGCCGATTTTCTCATCAATTTCTTGAACAAGGCCAGCACACTCAAAACTCTTGTTCAGCACCCCAACTCTAGAATTTTATAAACCTTTTTTTTTGTAATTGTTCAGTCAACTTGTCAGGAGGTATCAGCAATTGACTGCTGATTTTCTCATTTTCGTTTTTTTTTATATTAAAAAATAATAATTTATGCACTTTTAGATGTTAGGTTGATTTTCTTCTTCATTATACATATGTGTGTGTGTGTGTCTACACTTGTATGCGTATGTATGTGTGCATGTTTAGAATGTCATGATTGAGAAAGATGAGGAATGGGGAGAGAGTATAAGGAATCAAGAAAATGATGAAAAGGAGAAATACCTACAACATGCTACACATTCTATTTCTCAATAATCAAATTGACAAAGAATCAGTGGCCTGGAACAGGACTAAAACTCTGTTTTCCAAATCTCTTTTCCAACATGATACCAGTAAGCTGGACCAGTGGAAATTCTATGATATTATCTTTATTCAAGCAGATGTATTTCTGCAATTACTGACAGAAATGGGTCATTATATGCATATTAAATATAAAATGACATATATAAAATTATTAAATTAAAAATAAGTTTGTGAAGAAAGAAAAAACAAAACAAAGAAAGAATGAAACAAATAACCAAGCAATGATCAGATATTAAAAAGAAAGAAATAATAGGCATATATTATGAAAGAAAGGAAGCTTCAGGCAGTGTCAAAATTATAGGACAATAAGCCTGATCAGTCATCCTAGTAAAGTCTTGCTTTGTATTATTTTGAATCATTTGAAATCCAAGGCTAAAGAACTGTTATCAGAGGAACAAGCAGGTTTTAGGACTAGATAAAGTACAATGGAACAGGTCTTCACTTGTCGGATCCTCATAGAGAAACACCTGCAACATCAGAAGGATATATTCCACAATTTTGTTAATTTCAAGAAAGCATTTGATCGTGTATGCTATGACGGTCTTTGGCAATTTCTTAGAGAATTCAATGTAAATAACAGAATTATTCAAGTCATCCAGGCCCTATATAAAGATGCCACTAGCACAGTTGTTCTGGGAAAACAAATGGGAGGATTCTTCTGGACAAGTGTCGGTGTGTGACAAGAATGTGTACTTTCACCCACATTGTTCAACCTATTTTTAGAGAGCATGATAGAAGAAACTTTGAACGACCATGATCCTTCAATCTCTATCGATGACAGACCCATCTGTAAGTTACATTTTGCAGATGACATTGACCTCATAACAGGTAGTAACAGTGAGCTCCAGGACTTGACCAACAAACTTTTTGAAAGAGCAGGAACATATGGTATGGAGGTCAGCTCTGAGAAATCCAAAGTGATGATGAATAGCACAAACAGTAACACCTGTGTCAACATTACCATGAATGGGAAATAACTGCAGGAAGTGTCCAGTTTTAAATACTTAGGAGCAATCTTGTCTAAAGATGGTACCTGCAACTTGGAAATCCACACACGGATTGCCACAGCCATGGCAACGATGGCCAAATTGATAAGAATATGGAGGTGCAAAATCAGCTTTCAAACAAAGTACAAACTGTATAAATTACTGGTAGTCTCTATTCTCCTATATGGATGTGAAATATGGACATTGTTGGCAGATACAGAGAGAAGGATCCAACCATTTGAAAACAAATGGTATTTTCTATTGGGAACAAAAAAACTAATGAGTTTGTGTGAAAAAGGGTTGAAAGTTTTGTGTCACACCATGAAATTCTTCTTGCCACTGTCAAATGGAGAAAAATGGCTTAGTTGGACACTTTACAAGACACAACAGCCTGTGCAAGACCATCATGAAAGGCACTGTTGAAGGTGGACGTAGAAGAGGACACCAATGCAGAATCTGGTTGGACAATGTCAAACAATGGAAGGTATGACTGTACCAGAATTGCTTTAGACTACCGTTGATAGACCATTTTGGAGAAGATTCAGTGTGGCTTTTGCATTCAGGTTCCCCACCCCTACGATTATAATAGTCAAGGGGATGATGATTATGAAAGAAAGAAAAAAGAAAGAAGTAGCAGATGATAAGAAAGAAAGAAGAAAAAACTCTTGAGAAAGAAAAAAAGAAAGTGAAGATAATAAGAAAGAAAGAATGAGCAGTTAGAATCAAAGAAAGATAAGACTATAATAAAGGAAAAAGAAAGAAAAAGAAAATAATAAGAAAGAAAAAGAAAAAGAGCAGATAATAAGAAAGAAAGAAAAAGGAAGAGCAGATAATATGAAAGAAAGAAAGAAAGAAAGAAAGATAATAAGAAAAAGAAAAGGAAGAAAGAAAGAAAAAAGAAAAGAAAGAGCAGGTAATAAGAAAGAAAAAAGATTGTAGATAAGAAAGAAAAACAGAAAGGGCAGATAATAAGAGAGAGAGAAAGAAAGAAAGGGTAGATAGAAAGTAAAGAAATATATGGGCAGATAGTAAGATGGAAATAGTAAGAGATGTTAAGAAAGAAAGAAAAAGAGCAATCAGATATTAAGACAAGATTGTTGAGATATTTTGGCAACTGGCATTTCCATGATATTGCTTGAACAATAGTTATTGAGTCCGGTCCTGTTTGCAAATGGTCGTACATACACACAAGCAGAATAATAGTGTAACACTAATGCATGAACACACTAACACATGTATATCTACATGTATAAATATCACAGCTTACATACATGAAAATGTAACTGAAAGATGTAAATGCTTGTCTGTCTGTAATAAGTCAAGATTTCTAGCTCATTTCCGTTTTTTCCCCCCCATTTTTCTTCCTGCCTTTTCTCTTCTGAAGTAAATACCAATATTGTTTCTCTTCGACCGACCCTGTCAAATCGTGACATTCGGGGCGGGGGGAATAAGCCAAAGAAGAAAATGATACGATGTACCATTTGTTTATTCACTTGCAAGAAATTTATGTTTCCTCTTGTAAGAAATGTACGTTCTTAGTTCAGGATTTGGTAGTTGCTGTTCTGGAAGAGAATTTGGAAATACAGCCACTCTTCACTTCACGACTTACCTGCTTAATGACCAAGAGACTTATGACCAGCTATAAAATTTTATAAAATGAAAAAAAGAAATGAAGCAGAAACCTGTTTAATGACCCCCACTGGACTGACAAACCGCCATAAAATCTTATAAAATAAAAAGTTCTTTAAAAAATCCAGCCACAATGAAAAAAATTGATAGTGTTTGTTTTATTTTTTTAAAAATGAACCAAAATAAATAAAGTGAAAAATAAATAAAAATTTATATGTACTGAATTCACAAGATGCAAATCAAAGTAATGTAAAAGTGATATTTGAATATGAGGCTGTCAAAAAAAGGGATAGCCCAACATGAGCATTACAAATTAGAAATACAAAAATCAAGCACATAAAAAAAATTAAAATATCTGGAAAGCATTTTAACAGAGGAAGGAAAGTGTGATACTGAAATCCAAAGGTGCATTGGTATAGTGAAAGATGCTAAGCAAAGTATTAAGAAATAGGAAAATTTCATTAGAAACAAAGAAAAGAGTACTGAACTCAGTCCTCTTACATAGCAGTGAATGCTGGACAATTTCCTTGCAGATAAAAAGACTTGAAGCAATAGAAACGTGGTTCTACAGAAGGATGCTGAGAATACTAGATATGTGAGAGAAAATGGAAACAAAAAGGGCATTTACACTTAACATCAAAAAGAGAGAGTTGAAATTTCTAAAGCTCAAAATGAGGAAAGAGGACTTAGAAAATTTGATACTCACGGGTCTTATTGTAGGTAAGAGGGACAGAGGAAAGCAGTGTTTAACATAATCAGTGAGCTTGTGTAAATTGATGGCAGAACAGTGTTTAGGAGACATAGCAAGACGACAAAATTTAACTGAGAGCTACAAAGGAGAGGAAATTGTGGAGAGCCATGATTGCCGATGTCCTGAAGAGACATGGCACACATAAGAATGTTCAGACTTGTTTATTACACTTACTATTCACTCCACTAATGTACTGTATAAACATTTAGAAATATATTAGGAATAGTGTGAATAGTGTAAAAGTGACATTAAAGCTATGTGAAGCTGACAAGGAGGTGGCTTATATTTAACATCAGGAGGAGGGAGATGAAGTTTCTGAGACATGTAATGAGGAAGGAGGGCCTGGAGAATCTGATACTCACAGGTCGAATAGAGGGAAAGAAAGACAAGGGAAAACAATGCATGACATACCTAGTGGGCTTAAGCAAGTGGTTGACAGAACGTTGTCTGGGGGAGGTAACAGAGGGAAGGAACTTGCTGTGAGCTGCAAAGGGTAGAGGGGGTGGAGAGCCATGATCAACTATGCCTCTGAAATGACATGGCACATAAGAAGAAAGAAGCTGGTTGATACAAACCAATTACATATGTAGTATGCCTGAAATAGCAATTTCTCACTTAGTGATTAGCTCATTGAAACTTACATATTTTTTCTGACCCTAAATTCAAGTGTTACTTAAGGGATGACTTGCTTTTCTTGCAAAACTCAAGTTAAAATATATCTATGATTAGAAATATATTTTTAACCTAAATCTTTTTGCTACTTTCTTTTGCTTTAAGTTATTCAATGCCATATTGCTTGATATCTATTCGGTTGAGTTTTAAGTAACTTCCATTTTTGCTAATCAAATTTATTCTTAAAAAAAATAAGAGTACAATTATATTTTATTCAATATATATTCACAATAATTTACTGTTGTAATGGAATGTCCCACTCTCCCTATCGCCTATTGTGGGCTGACTATATCAGTAGATATATATATATAGTGTATACAGGATATACCTAGAGACTTGCTTTGGCAATTAGTTGGAGATTCGTCTCCAGCTAAGCCAGTTGAACTCTCTGCCTTCGGGCAGAGAGGAACCCAGACGAGGCTATGCCGAAGGGCAGAGTCTCATCTGGGGTGGTAGACAGCTACCTGACCCTGTTTTTTACGGAGTCTATAGTGAATTTTTGCCTGAGCCTATGGGCTCAGATACCCCATGTTAAATTCAGCCTTGTGCCACATCTAACTGCGTGGGGTGGTTGGCAAATATCCTTGCTTTGGCAATTAGTTGGAGATTTGTCTCCAGGTGTGTTGGTCAAACTCTCTGTCTTCAGGTAGAGAGGAACCTAGATGAGGCTATGCTGAAGGGCAGAGTCTCATCAGGGGTGGTAGACAGCTACTTAACCCCATGTATATGGGGTCTATGGGAATTTCTGCCTGAGCATACGTCCTCGGTTTTACCCTGCATTAAAAAACGGCCTTGTGCCACATTCTGCCTCACGGGGAGGTAAGGTAAATATCCTTGCTTCAGGAATTAGTTGCGGATTCGTCCCCAGCTGTGCTGGTTGAACTTTCTGCCTCCGGGCAGAGAAGATTTTCAGATGAGGCTATGTCGAAGGGCAGAGTCTCTTCTTGGGAAACAGCTACTCTTCTCTGTTTTAAATGGGGTATTTTTGGCCAAGTTAATTTGGGGTATTTTTGGCCAAGTTAAATTTGGCCATTGTGCCACATCTGACTGCATGGGGTGGTTAGTAGATATCCTTGTTTCGGGAATTACTAGCTTGCGAAACAATTCCCTGTCTTTCAGTAGTTTATTCTCTTTTACAATAAACCTCTCTTTCTTTCATCTACGCCTGTGTTGCTGTTCCTTTCACTCGAGTACCACCTTTGTCTGTTTGTAACCTTCTTAAAGGATACATCATTTACAATGACTCGTTGCCACTTATGAAGCAGCTCTTCAATACTTTATTGAGTATTACACAGGATTTGATATGAAAAAATTTTTTAAACAAACTCTTGAATCTGGTTTTTATTAGAGAAACTATTCTCCATCAGTGCATTATAGTGGCATGGGGCTTAGGAGTTAAAATGAACAGTTGACTTACCCATTCCAAGAACATTATGAAAGAAAGATGATAATGATGTGTAACCACATGGGTAATTTTAAGAAAACCAGATAAGGAATTTATTCACAAATTTACCTGCTTGAAGCAGTGTCAGTAGCTTGTTTCAAAATAGATCAGAATTTTTAAAGTCCATAGATTTAGCATGGTCATGAAGAAGAAATATGCATACAACAGATCAAATGATCTGGCACAAAATAATATTCAAAAATGTTTATGATAAGGAGTGTTCATTGCTCACCGAAGGGATATATGTTTGGCATATGTTCAAAAGTAGACGAAGAGAAATAGTTTGAAATACTTAGATTTCTTAGATTGTTGAGAGAAAATTCTTTGAAGTCCCACATGCTGGTTAGAGGCTGCTAATATAAATGGCGAATAATTTTAACTTGCGAGGAACTGAAACAAAACCTTTCACATGACTTCAGTCACATTTCTCTTTAATTTAATTTTTCTCCTCATTTTATATCATACAGAATTTTGCATAGGCTCGCTAGTTTCTTTCCTTCTTCTTGATTCATAAGAAGGCAAGGTTTTCATTTGGAACTAAGACTTAGCTTACCCTGAAACATGTACATAACTCATTAACTTGTGTTTGACTTAAACAATGTGCACCAAAAGCCTGATGAAACAAAATTTTAAGCTGATGCTTAAATTTGTCAGTTACTGTAAAGATTACAGAACCATTTCAATACAATGTTACAAAAACCTTGTGTAATAATTGATCATGAGTAGGTATCATGAAGCTAATTGTTAGGTATTAACTTAGGGGTTTACTTAGCTTTGTGTAATACTCAATCAAGTTCTTCAGATTATAAATTTTAAGAAATCACTTCTATGAGCCTAGTTTCTGTGGTGGTGTGGGGGAGGTTGGATTCCAGTTGATGTGTGGGTGGTAGCAGCTCAGAATGAGAAATCAGAGAACCGATTTCTGGTGACAGTGCCTTTTCTAAAACTCCAAGCTTCTAAGTATGAGTGACAATTTTTTTGTTTGAATTTCTCTGGTGAGTTATAGTTACTGACATATTGATTCTTTTTGGCCAGTTCTGTTTGACATTTACAGAAATTTACTAGATGCAAAAGACAACTGATGAAGGCTGAAGGGTATGGTGGTTGAAACCTTATGATAAAGATGAAGAAACTGGTTTGAAGCAAACAAAATCCCCACCACCCAAAAAAATTATTCAGACATGCATGCACAAACTACTTGTTTGTATCCTTGTTAGCACAAAGGTTTGACAAACACATCCTTCAGCCCTTGTCATGTGTAATCCAACAAAAAAAAGTAAAGAAGAATGGACTGTTCAAAAAATATTAACAATAGTAAATATCCTTATTTTTAACTAGATTCCATTGTACCTAACAATTAGGTTACAGAGAGTGAAGATCATCTTGAATAAGTTCAAAATGATCCTGGAATAATATATACATTTGTTTGAACTTTATTTCAATGCTTCATGAGCTGCTGATTCTTAGTTATGATTAATTAATGATGAACATATAATTTTTGTTTATGACTGATTTTATCACGATTCTTCTGTTAAGCTTGGAGAGTAATTATACATTCTTATTGTTCAAAGTAGAGTCCAATAGTGTCATAAAAACTTCATATATATATATATATATATATATATATATATATATATATATATATATATATATACATACATTTAGGCAGCTTATTTTCATTCAAGCATGTTTGACTGAATAATCTGGACATATATCTATTTATTTTATTTTAATCCTCTCAAATTCTCTGATCAACTTCTTAATGTTGATATTAAATTCATTAAGAAAAGTACCATAGTTTTTTTCATTTCTTTTATTTTCACAAGTACTGCATAAGATTGAAAGTACTTGGGAAAATAAAAGAAATGAAAAAAAACTATGGCACTTAATGAATTTTTATATCAACATTAAGAAGTTGATCAGAGAATTTGAAAGGATTAAAATAAAATAAATAGACATAATATGTTCAGATTATTTAAGCAAACATGTTTGAAAATATATATATATATATATATATATATATATATATATATATATATGCACTCACACATGTTTCATTGAATATGACAAGGGAAGAATATTTTATTAACTTTTATTTAGTTTTTCCAACATTCTTACATTTTTCCATTTGGTGGCAGTCAGGGAGTGTAAAAATTGCCCATTGTCCCAAGGACTTCTGGCAACTTCTTCAGCCATTTTCAAAGGGGTTTGCTTTTAGGTATTATTAATTTCTTTTCATGTTTGACTGTTCTAGGATATAGTTTTTTTGTGCTGTTTCATTAATGACAATGAGGTTTATGATTTTACATTTTCTGTAATACTTTTAAAATTTATGCATTGTAGCTATGGAATTTTTTGCAAAACAAGCATCCCAATATAAGGGAGCTAACCAGAAATTGGTAGAAATGCAAAATGGCATTAAATGTTGGTTAAATGCACTTCAAGATGTTGCTGCTACACTTGTAGTAAATTTTGTTGAGTGTTAATTAGTTGCTTTTGATACAGAGAGCATTGAGAATTTGCAGTTTTTTTTATTATTTTCATTTTGTAGTATATTGGTGTTGTCAGCAAGTATTTTCCTATATTGTGATGGTGGAGAAGAATAAGTCCTTAAATGTTTTGTGATAGAACTTATATGCAACAAATGAAATGTAAGACATTTTGATTATGTTGTGGTCATCAACCTAACATATGTACTTATTTTTGTCAAAAATACAATCTCTCAAAGGACATTTAAACTGATATACAAATATTAGTTGATGGAGAAGAGTCAGTGCGTATGATTAAGTTGGTTATGTTAAATTTAGTATTATATATATATATATATATATATATATATATATATATATATAAACTACTCCCGCAAAACTGAACATATAACCAAATATTATGCAGGAAAGGAATTCTTGGTCAGGCTGATAATTTTTCAGTATATATGCATCAATACATACATATATATATATATCAGACAGAGATGAAAATGTATTAATAGGTATATATCAATAAATTGACTAATTGATTGAATAATAATCATATAATAATATAATGTCAGAACTTGTTTACATAGACTAAATTATTCCCTCATTTACCTTTCAGACACTTATGAACAAAATTGTATCTTATATTTGCAATGACAACTGATTATGCTATTCTGCCGGCTTGTAATATAACTGCCACAAATAAGTGCTTTTCTAACAGCCATTATGTTGATGCAGAAGTTCCCAGCATACAAAGAAAAGTAGGCAAATGGTATAACCTTATAATACAAGGTAGTAAATCCGCTAAGGTACAAGGAGGTTACTGATTGTGAAAGAATAAGAAAAAAAGAGAAACATTAAGGAGTGAGAACAATAAAAGAAGAGGAATCAAGAAGACAGTAGATAATGATTGACATTGCATTTAAATTTTTGAAGATCAAAGTTGGCTGGAGAGCAAAGAAGCCAGAAGAGAGTTCCACAAACGAGAAGTGTGAGAAAACAAACTGTCAACATAGAACTTGCAATTAAATCTAGCCAATTCAACTGTAAATTGATGAGACCTTGTTGCCAATCTATTACAGTGCTTAAATTCATAAAGTCTACGTACCATAATGGAAAGCTGATCTGAACAATTGCCATGAAAGTATTTATAGAAAAGTCACAGGGAAGCTACATTACAGCAATGGGAAAATGACTGAAACTGAGATGCCAGGTCAGGGCTGCTAATATTGCTGATTCTTCTTTAGATTTTATCAATGGATGCATTTTCTTTATGATAAATAATTACATCGGTTACACAACCACATGCTTATCCAGACGTCTTACGTTACACCTATCTGATCACAGCTCCATTAGAACCCATTTAAACACACACATAAATTTACCAGACTCCATTAGGAACATACTAGTAGAAAACACAAATATATTAACTTCATCCACTTGCAAAAAAAGACTAAAAATAATGGAAGCTTTAATAATAAAAAAGAAAAAGCCAACTCTTAACAATATTGACTACGGACAAAGCCACAATGTGCTAACTGTATTCGGAAATTAAAAACATCCCTACCACACACTAAGACATAGACAGAACGCACACACTCAATTAAGCTGAAAAATCGAATCATCCTTGATAATGGCTAAAGGTATAGCCGAAAGCGCTCGGAAATATAAAACATTTGGACAGTTCTTACACACCCTTTGTCCAGAAAAGAAAGCTCTTGTTCGAACAAAAGAAAAATTAAATAAAAAGTTTAACTATAGTACCTTGTCTGTTGTTCTTAATGAAACATACATAAAGGAAGGATTGCTGCCTAAATATACAACTATATATATATATATATATGTATATATATATATATATATATGAGCCTGTCTATATTTCTGAGATGAGGTATTATGTACATTATTTACATTATTCGGACTATTGTTCTCATCTTTGTCACCATATTTATCACAATGTTTCAGCCGTTGTACGCTCCGGCCTTTATCCACTGTGCCATGTGTCCTTGAGGACACATGGCACAGTGGATAAAGGTGTTAGTTAGATCCAGTGACAGGACCCAAAGAGTGTGAGTTCAATACCCGCTTAAGGCAGTGGAGAACTTTCAGAGGGAAAATTAACAGGAGATAACTGATAACTGACATCCATCAAACATGGTACATGGAACTAGAACAGTCTACCCCAGTGAGTGAAATAAAGGGTTCAGTTCGACATTCCAACCACCTGATGAAGGCCGGAGCGTACAACGTCCGAAACGTTGTGATAAATATGGCGACAAAGATGAGGACAATAGTCTGAATAATGTATATATATATATATGAATAAGGTATATTTAGGCAGAAAAGGTATTCATCCAAATTTGATTGATTAAAAAGAACTGACAAGCTTTGAGAAGGTTTAATTTTTATTGCATTATTCCAATTTTTGAATAAGTATTGTTCTTGAAACTGGATAAACTGTCCAAAGTTTATGAAGCAATAATGGAAAGATTTTATCAGTTGAATTTATCTTGTTGGAATGAATTTATACAGCCTAAATATACCTTACTTAGGTGTGTGTAATACTTTTCTACCTCATCAAAAGAGTCTGTTACAAATAAATGGATTGTAATTTTGTAATTGTTTTTTACTTATAAAATATCAGAAACTTAAATATTGCTTCCATTTTTTTTGTTGAGTGAGTGATTCGTTTTTTTATGGCTTATCTACCTTTTGCAGATTACTAAAAGTTAGAAAATATTTTTAGATTGTAAGAATTTTTTAATAAGTTAATGATTTAGTGAAACAAGTGTTACTAATTAACCCATATCTCAGAGGAGAAGAGGTGGATTCATACCTAATCAGAATTTGATAAATAAAAAATTATAATGTGGATATAAAGTGGGGGATCAATTCTATATTAAAATCAATATATAAACTGATCCCTCACTTTGTGGCAATGGTAGTTTCTATAAATTTATAATCCAGAGAATGTAAAGAAATCTAAAAGACATGCCTGTATATCTAATCAATATTTCATTGATTGATTGATTCATTTTTTAGGGCATAACCCTTTTGCAGGTTATTTAAAGATTGTATTTCTTGAGATGGTAATGGTTTAGTGATACAAGTCTTACTAATTAACCTATAGCTGGGGAAGAGAGATGGATTCATACTTTTCCCAAGGGTATTTGCTTGTTAGTGAATATGAAAAACTCAATGGGAATTGGAACTCAGCTCTTTGATTAACAATACCAAGCCATTATCCATTGCACCACCTGCACATCCAAGCTTACAACAACTGTATATGCATATGGTCATCCATCTAGGTACTGACCCAGCTTGTTATTGTTTATCTTTGGTAATTATACAGGAACCAGTAGTCCAATGTTAGGTGACTATAAGACCCCACAATGTTTCAAGCATTGGCATACATCTGTGACATAGAGAGGGAGATGCTCAGCTACACAGTAGCCCTATGACCACACCCTGTCATAAAGTATATATTGTGTATACAACAAATAATTTTGTAGGCACTTGGTTTTTAGTAATAAAAAGAAAGAAAGAACGAATGAAAAAGATAAAGGAGGAAAGCAAGAAAAATTGAAAGAAAGATCACTGATTGATTTGTTTTTTATGGCTTATCAACCTTTTTCAGGTTATTTAAAGCCAGAAAATATTTTAAGATTGTAAAAATTTTTTTTTGAAATACTAATGGCTTAGTAATACAAATCTTACTAATTAACCCATAGCTGTGGGGATCAGAGGTGGATAAATACATTTCCCAAGGGTATTTGTGCATAAGTGAATATAATGAACCAAACAAGAACAGGAACTTGGCTGTCCTATTAACAATTCTGAGCCATTGTCCATTGCACTACTTGCATATCCAAGCTTACATAAAGTTACCCATCTAAGTATGGACCAGGTTCGACATTGCTTAACTTTGGTGATCCTGTATTGAAACATGATGTGACCTTATGCTCCTAATTTTTTTTTTTTGAGCATAAAGTATAACAAAGTTCTCTGGTTTGTGCAATTTGTATAACAATTGACTTTTTCTGATGATATTTGAGGATTATAATTCATTTTTTTTTCTGTTGATCTCTTGTTTCCAATGGCCAACATTTTGTAATCGCTGTACAAAAATAATAGTTATTTGGAATGTAATTGAGTTGACATTCAAGAAAAATCAATATTGGACAATAGCGAATAATAACTGTTTTCATGTTCAAGTTATTACCAAGATTTAAAGAATTATTGGTATTGAACCACAAATGAATGAGGTAGAAAGAAAAATAAACAAAGATTAATACCCATCCTCAAAAAAAAGCAAAGAACAAGAGTATGAGAAAATGGTAAAAAGGTTTATGAATTTGTGTCATGTTCAATTGCTTTGGTAAATTATCATTTATTTTATACTTCTCTGGTGTTGATATAAACTACCTCTTTGAAAGAACATTAAGCTTCATGGAAACTTTTAATTTTCAAATATTATGAAAGGGCTTTAGTAAAAAACTTGTTTAAATGAATTCTTACTACCAAAGTATATATAGATATATATTTTGGGTTTGGTTTGGTTTGTTTTACAGCATATCAACCTCAATTGCTTATTTAATGCCAACATGATTTTTATTACTGGTAATATTTTTTCCAAAAATATATTGCTGCTGATAATTTTTTTCTCCAAAAATTCATTGCTGGTATTAATTTTTTTTACAAAAATTCATTGCTAGTATTAATTTTTTTACAAAAATGTATTGCTGGTATTAAAACCTATTTTTTACATGTTTTGACCCCAGTTTGGGGGTCAACTATTTACCCATAGCTGAGACCCTAACAAGTGATACCACCCAGGTCAGGGTGGGCCTGGGAATACCAGCAATTAAGAGGTGGTTCCATGCTCCTCAAAATCTTCTGATCAGAGACCTTGCTGTTGGATGTAGTTTATCATCTTACCCAGGATGTATATTTTTGGTGTTATCAGTCTGGGGATTAAATAACATTGAATAAATATCTTTTATATAGTGTCTTCTGTTTAACTTTACAAATGATGTCACTTGGAACTGATTCTGATCCTAATTCTAGCAATGTAAAAATACCATAATTTAGGCAAATAAATCTTGTTTACCATACTGATAACACCTGTTCTTGACAATGACTACAAAAGTTGAGAGTACTTGAACATAACAAGAAAAAAAAAGAATTTTGGACAATTTATTCGTAACTTCAACACTTCATTTGGAAATTGGAAAGATATAATAAAAAGTTGAATGGACAGATCTTGTCAGTGGAATTTAATAAAACTTGTTTGGATGAATTGCTGTTACCAAAAATGCACCACATATATCTATCTATATATATATCTATATATCTATCTATTATGAAATGGACAAAGACCAACAATTATTTTAAGATATTTTTATGTTTATACATTCTTTTTATAGATACAAATATTTAAGTAAATGCTCTGTTTATAATAAACAGTATTAAACAACATTTACCAGCCTGAATGTCCGAGAAATTTTCACAGAAAATATTTGTCCTCCAACAGGATTTGAACCTGTATCCTATACGGAACGTCATTTAGCCTGATGTTCCTTTACTGATTTGACCACAGAGGTGCGTTCGGTTAAATACAGTCTCTCAAACTCTAACAAAGCTTTAATAAAAGTGAAACATGGTAATTTGATAAATGTTTCCTATTTGTCCTTTAACTTAAATATATGTATATATGCAAGAGAGATATGGACTGAGACAAAAAACAAATTATTTTGGTAACGTTTAACCTTCATATCTGCAAAAAACAGTGTGTCAAAAGGATGGTTATTCCCTTGATGCCGCAATTACTGTAAACTCCACTCCTTCAGCAATGTTTATCGGTTTAAAAAGCAATGATTAGAATTTCAGAAAAGCCAAACAGAAAGTGGATTTATGCATTTTCTTTATTCTTGAGAAATGACAACAAATATGTTAAACACTGTATTGCTTATTTACAAGAATAATTTTATATTTACTATATTTTTAAAATATATGAACCAGCTATAATGAGATATTTACAATTTTATAAAGAAATAAATATGTAAAGAATTTTTTTTATTCATAAATTAATAAAAATATCTGTGAACAAGAAAATTTAAATAAACACATAATGATGAATAAATAGAATAATAAATTATAAATTTTGTAAAAAAATGCATTTTCTAGGCATTTCTTTCATTTGCACTCACCACTAAATTCACTAAAATAGTTTTCATTATATTTCATAAACTGGTTAATAATAAATATTGTATTGTAGTTGGTTTACATATTTTGATATTTTGTAATTTTTTTATAAACTTTTGAATAAAAATATTTCTTTTCAAATTTATTTCTTTATAAAATGGTAAATAAAAAATATTGCATTATACTTGTGTAATGACAAAAGTATGCAGGTGTAGGCTTTAAGAAAGCTTTATTCAATTGAGAATACAAGGTTCGTGTATAGTGTCCTTTTATAGTCCCAGTAAACACAAATAGCTCTCTCAAAGAGGAGAGAAACAAAACAAGGGGAGATCATTCTTGATTACTCATAACAACTTGGTTCACATATTCTTATAATCTTCTAAATAAACTTTGCCAAGAGAGTCAAAAGTGTATGCAGTAATAGTGGTGTCAAGGGAATAACCGTTCTTTTGACACGCCATTTTTTGGCAGGCACAAATGTTAAACATTACCATTATTCCATGATTGTGTCTAAATAAAAAAAAATGTAACTGCAACCTCATCAGATATCATTATCACTTTAGTGAATAGCTTCAGTACTGAAATTTATTTTACTGTATTTAACTACTTTTTCAGACTGTGTGTGGAAAGCTGACTCCACCATTCATGTCATCTCCTTTAATGATGTCGAACAAAAATAATATATGAGGTGCTAATTTATGTCTGAATTTTTGAGATGTGGTTATGGATGCTTTTCTGACTGAATTAGGAAATCCATCTTGGTTGTTAGCAACAAAGATGAGTTTCCAAGTCTGACTGGGAAAAAAAAATAAACGATATGCTATTCAAATCATTTGATCAGATTATTCAGAGTTTCCCATGTCTTGCCAGAAATTTCATACATCCCTAAAAAGCACTCCATCAGAAAATAAACAGCCTAAATTTTCTCTCAAATTTGATATATCAGACTAATTTTTATTGTATTTAAATTTATTTATTTTGATTGATTGATTTGTTTTTAAGGGCTTATCAACGTTTACAGGTAATTTAAAGCTAGAAAATATTTTTAGATTGTAAGGATTTGTTTTTTGGAGATAATAATGATTTACTGATACAAATCCTACTAATTAACCCATAGTTGGGGGAGAAGAAGTGGAGAAATATTTTTCCTAATGGTATTTGCATGTAAGTGAATATAATGAACCTGACTGTGGAACTTGGCTGTTTGATTTCCAATTCCAGTCTGTTATCCATTACTCTGCCCACACATCCAAGCAGTCACTCATTTTTATACTGACCAGGCTTGACATTGCTTAACTTCAGTGATCATATGAGAACTGGTATTTCAACTTGATATTCACCAAAATGCCATTGACATTAACCTCTTTATTTTTATTTTTAATAAGCAACTCATTTATAAGCAACAAAACTCAAGTTTGATTGATGTGTGGTTAATGGGTAATGGTAGGGGTAAGTTCAAATTCAAGTCTTGTCTGTTGCAATCATGTTTTCACTGGGGAAAGGCATGAATCCATCTTTTCTTCCCCATCCTGCTATAGGGTAAATATCAGTGTTTCCAAGACTGTCTAGTCTTAAATGGTAACTTGCTTAAGAGAAGGAAAACTCTCAATTCCAAAATGTGGAGCAGTAATGGAAAACTGATCCACTATCTTTTCCCAAAATGTATGCCTATTCACAGATAATAAAAAAGGAAGCTTTATAGCATCATGATTGTCTTCATTCTGGAGGGAAATGACATTTTTTCAACCCAAATTTGAACAGATCTTAAGCAACTCTACTAATAATGTTAGTATGGTTTAAGCAATTAAAAAACAAAAAACAGAGGAATTTTACCATTTTAATTATATCAGAATGTCTTTATTTTCTATTTATTTAAGCAACCATTTAAGAAACTCATGTACTAATTCTTGCACAAAAGTTAAACCACCAAAGCACTGGTCAAAATCCTAAAATCCTCATTAAAAA
Source organism: Acanthosepion pharaonis (assembly GCA_903632075.3). Taxonomy (NCBI): domain Eukaryota; kingdom Metazoa; phylum Mollusca; class Cephalopoda; order Sepiida; family Sepiidae; genus Acanthosepion; species Acanthosepion pharaonis. The sequence continues at coordinate 1,203,543 of CAHIKZ030002900.1, forward strand.
ATTAAATGTAATTTGTAAGTCCTCACCAAAACAATTTGGTAATGTGATTGCATTTATTAATGCAATAAAAATTTTGTAAATATCTAAAATATAGTTACTTAAAATCTTTTGTAAAATACTGCCCACCTCTCCAAATATTGAAATTTTGATCTGAGACTCCATGAGTGTAATGATTTTAAAATAAGATATAATTCAGTAATTAAATACGTAGTTTGACATTTCCCAAAGGTTACTGAAGAAGGCTGGAAAGCATAATAGCTGAAATATTGTGATAATAACAAAGATGAGGATATTTTTTTAATCATTTCACCCCAAGAAAGGCAATAAAGCCACTAAGATGCAAGAGGTTACTGAGTGTGAAAGAATGTGAGAAAAAGAAAAACATTAAGGAGAAAAAACAATAAAAAAAGAGGAATTAAGAAGACAAATGATAATGATTGGCGTTGCATTTAAATTTTTGAAGATCAAAGTTGATTGGCAAGCAAGAATCTGGAAGAGAGTTCCACAAGTGAGAAGTGTGTGAGAAGAAACTGTTAGCATAGAACTTACAATTACATCTCACCATTTCAGCTGGAAAATGATGAAGCCTTTTCACCAATCTAGTTCTGCACTTAATTACATAAAATCTGGGTACCATAGAGGAAATTTCATCAGAACAATTATGATGAAAGTATTTATAGAAAATGTACACTAGTCTGAAAGTAAATAATGATTTACTTTCAGACTAGTGTTCTCATTCCTCAAATTCAGACAGAAATTACATTGTTCAAATCTATGATCTCTTATTTGAGATTTAGAACTTCCATAGGAATGGACTTAAAATCCCATTTATGGGCAACATTTCAGCTAATTTGAAGAATTTCACTTGTTTATTCTCTTTCTCATTCTTTCCCCAAATGCTTACTTTTGTTTTAAAGAACTTTTACTGACAACTGCTGTTGAATTCTACTTACTTAAGTCCTGTAGACTCTACCGAGGAGTCTGGGGGAGGCCACAGTTCTCAGCACGCAAGTCATTGCTGCTGGGGTTTCCATCACAAGTAAGTTTATATGAAATGGGGTTGCTAGCCCCAAGGTGCAGCTGGTTTTGAATTTAGAATTTTCTTTTCTGTAAAATGATTGCCAACCAAGTTTGATGAGTTCAATCTGTTCTACTGTTTAATCCATAGCTGAGGGGATGAGAAGAAGAGATGGATTCATATCTTTCCCAAGAGTATGTGTAAAAGTGAACACAACTGCCTTGACTGGAATTTGAACTCATCTCCCTGACTTCTTATTTTAGGCCATTTAACAATTACACCATCTTCACATCTACATACTCCAAACAGAAACTAAATTTCTTCAACTTTGATTTTGAATAGGAAGTAGTATGAGATGCTATCAAAAACTGATACTTTCCTCAATTATCCAGACACCTTGAGACAGGGGTTGAAAAAATATGTTTGTGATATGTCCCGGAAAGGGATATATTTGTTCGAAGTAGCAAAGTGGTTGTTCACTACTCTACTGGGTAGGACAATCTAGCAGGTAACCGTAATGAACTGGTCTCCGTCGTATTTGTAGGCAATAGGCATAGGCCAATAGGTGTCCTCCATGTACCTCCACATCAGTCTGTATTTATGGCTGACACCAGCCAATCATATTACTGTGAGGGGGAAACCAGGTGTATGCATATTCATTACATCAGTTTGGCTAATTCAAAATTTCCGGATAATTGAATACTTAATGTAAAAGAATGAAGAAAAAAGTCATTTTTTTAAAATAAATTCAGCATTTGTATCATCAAATAACATTTTTAAAAGCTTTGTTCACAGTTTTGTCTAGTTTATTTTTTATGAAAAGAATGTGTCAATTTCTATCTGTTTCTAGCTGGCCTCACATTTTCCTGCTGCTTACTCTTGAAACTGGATCAAAGTAGATGTATTTGCAAGTATAGCTTCTGTTTGAAAGCACAACAACATAAGCATTCATCAAACATAATCAGTGTTTGAAATTGAAATTTCGAATGTTGAGTATGGTTTTCTAAATTCTCAAAACGCTTGTCTGAAATGAAATATTAGAATGGGTTTAGTTTGGATAATTGAAAAATGTTTGAATGATTTCATTTTAGTGACACTATTTACATTGTTCAGACTGTTGTCCTCATTTTTTTTGTTAGATTCATAATGTTTCGGCCCTTGTACGAAACCAGCCTTAATCAGCTGATATTTGTTTGAATTTCAAATCGAACCTAGAGTAGTCAATCTGTATGTTGGTGTTTCTGAAGATTGGTTCAATGATGTTTGTGTAGACGTTCTTCCCATGTTTATCTCCTGAAATGAACTGACATATAACTGTCACATTTCTGGGTCACTCAGTAAAGTCACTAAGAATCTGTTCCATTCCCTTTACCCACTGCTTGCAAATTTTGTGACAGGGATTGGCAAAAGTCAACTTCTTTTCCAGCAGTCATTGCTCTGTCATTCATAAATAAGAATTTCAATTCCAATGCAAAAGATGTCACCTTTATTTTCTTCCTTTGTGTGTCGGTGCACAATATTCATGCCACAGATGTTTTCGGAATTGATATAGATATTGTGAAGAATGCAATCTGTGCTATTTTTTCTCTTCATTTCATGTCCGGATAATCAAAGTCTCGATGATCAAGGATAATCCTGTAATTTGATCAGATTTATCAATTTGTTCATCTGTCATGTTACCCAGCGTTTTCTCATTTCTCGTGAAGTGTTTCACACTTTCCTAAAATCACTCTGTCTACACCATGATAGATGATGGGTGTGTCAAAAAACTTCCCATCTGCATATCACTTACTTACGAGCAAGGAGTGTGACATCAGATTGTGAATAGTCAGACTTTATGCAATTGAGTTAAATATTTGCTAAGGAGACAAATCAGTCATTTTCTATTTCAGGAAGTTTGCTTTTCCAACTTCGTTTGCAATTTCTGGGTTACTGAACATTGTGAAAAGCACTTGTGTCAAATCTGAAACAGCAGTTTGTGTCTTGATAGATATCCTTACTTCTAACAAAAGTATATATATATATATATATATATATATATATAGGGCCAATGCAAGGATGTTGTGCCTCCTCCCAATCTATGAAACAGAGCCCCCCCCCCACTCTACTACATCTCAATTTTCATAAGGTAGTATTCATATAAAATACAAATTTTATTGTAACATAATTATGTACAATAATGTATCCTATGTGATATAGGTGTGCAATTCAAGTAGAAAAATTGATAATAAATAAAATGTAACTAAATGCATATTAGAGACATGTCATGATAGATCGTTCCATCGTAAATAAATTAACAATGTTTTGCGGCAATTTTTAGCATCAACTTGAAATTTTTCTTGTTAAAAAGTTGAATAATTTTAACACATTCAACATTATGGATAAAAAATAGTAAATTTTATATAATGATTTTTTGAGTTATAACTGGGCAAAACAAATTCAGGGATTCAGACCCCAAAAAATGAACCCAGAATGACATCAAAATCTACAAAAAATTTCCATGCTTCAATAATCAAATATACTTCATTTAATTTGTAATGTATGTAAATGTAGGGAAAACAAAGCAAATGTTGGGGTCTCTAATTAAGCTTTGGTCCTTCCCTGTTTGGCTGGTTGGGAAGGGACTTCAATGGTAGTACACACTGGCCCAGCATATATATATATATATATATATATATATATATTATTAATTAAAGAATATCAAACATTTAAAATACTATAGGTAATAATTTTTATTACATGAAAGTTCTAAAAGACCTGCAAACAAATCCTTTTTTTTTTATTACCTATGGGATTTTAAGTGTTTCATATTCTTTAATTAATTAACTGATTGACAGCTTCTTAATATATAGTAATTTCTTGGCTTAACTAGTCTAGTACAAGTTTACAGGTTTGGAGTTCCTCGTGAGGTTTGCTCATAATAGATTTTATGACCAAACTGGGTAACTAGATCGCTCGAGGAGAGGGTAATAGAATCTTTATATGTTTATCTTTTTTTTTTTTAATTTAGCCTGTTGGTTCCATTCCAAAATAGGAATGTAGATTTATTGCATTTTCATACAATTGTGGCACAAGGCCAAAAAGGGAAGTGTGTTGAGGTTGGTCTTACACTAAATATCTTAAACCTAGTTAATTAGATTCACAAACCATTCATTTATTACATTTTACTGATTCACCACAAGAACTTGTCCATCACCACTTAATCCACCATATACCACAATACTGCATATTCACTGGGATCCTACAAAAAAACCCCTCATGACATAAAAATTTTATAATAGAACAAATGTCATTTTTTTTTATCATTTTTTATAAAAATATATAAAAAATTATATAATGAAATAAGGAAGGAGAGGATTACTCCGCAAACAAAAATAAAATATAACAAAACATTCAAACTAAAAATAAAATGTTAGTAGGACCTGTCCACCCCACAGAAAAATAAGAGCTGTCACTGTATTCTGCCAATGAGCAGAATCAAGAAGCTTTCTCACTAATGGGTAGGGAAGGACAAAATAAATTGTGGAGTGGGAAAATCAAAAGTTGACCCAGTCAAGATAAAAAAGGGAATAAAATCCAAAATGGGAATGACTGTAAAATCTTTCCACTCCCCAATTTATGGGCAGAAGCACACAAATGCATGCTGGGATTTCTTCCCTGCTAATAACATAGGTCAGTTCTCAGTTTCATCTGACTCAGTCCTGGTCTGTCTTGTTTTAAAGTCAGAATGCTACATTTGCTTATCTGAATGTCCTCTTGTGTGTCAACCCCAGTTCTTTGTGAACTTTTGCCATATTACTGTTGCTTTGCCTTATTACCGTTAATTTGCCTTGTATATATTGTTTGCTTGCTTTATATTATTTTTGCCCTGTTCTTTTCTTTTTCTTGTAATTTTTTTTATTGCAAACTTTGTCAATTCTGTTTGTTAGGCAGTTCTGCTATTTATTTACCTTTAACCATGGCCACTCACTCTCCATAGCTGATCAGACATTGGAACCATAGGAAATATACTATCACTGAAACTTACAAATTAACTTATATCAGCCGTCTTGAATTATTTAAATTCTTTAAACCAAACAGCAGACAATTTTATTTTTCATTTCCTATGAAAATAAAACATGGAATTGTAGAACTTTATCTAAATGTCATCCATTTTTTGACATATTATTCTCTTTGGAAATTCTGCTTTTCATATATTCCTTGGAGAAAAAAGAAATGTATGAATTACTTGTCACTACCACTTTACTCCAGTTACTGTTATTAATGCCTTTGCATTGATTTACATCTGCCATCTTGTTTTTACTTTAATTATTCAAACCAAACTGCAGTTCTTAACAAGAAAAAACTTCATTAATTTCTATCAGATTAGCCTCTCTATAGAATTAAATTCAAAAGAGAGAAAATTCAAATTCTTTGTGTAAGACAAAGCTTTCTCCTATATTCATATTTATTTATTGCCCTGTTTGTAACTTATTTCCAACAACTGCTTCAGCAACATTCAACATCCATGGATGCTGCCATCTTGTAGTCAGCAGCCATTTTGTCACTTATGTGAAACAAGAGTGAATATCCAGAAAAACTCAATCAATTTCCATTTCTTTCATCTTTTTTGATGAAATTGTTTTTGTTTTTTTATAAATTAATAATGAATAAATTACTTTTGCTATGTCTTCCTTTCATTTATTTATTTGTTTATTTTCTGGTTTTCTTTTTTTATATATGTGATTTATTTTTTTTTTGTTGCTACTAATTGTCTGAAATCTAATTTTGATTCTTTGTGACAGTGTCGGAAAATGAAAAGAGACAACCAGAATCACTTTTCTAATAATTAACTCATTTCAACTCTGAAAGCTGAACATGAGAAAAAAGATAAATTAGGATTCTGGCAATGTTTCTTTCTTTTTTTCGTTTTAATAATATATTGGGGTGAACAGATTAATTAGTTCATCTCTAATTTTTCATTTTATTTTATTTTTCATGTAAAGAGAAGAACTTCCAATTATTTTGTGGTAGCATTGCATATATGCTGGTTCTAGGAGAGACAAAAGATAAGAATTAGCCACTTGAATCTCTTCTGTTTGTTCTTTTCTGAAATCTGGAAGGAAGAATGGTAACGGTAATAGCTGAATAGTTAATGTTACTATTGGTTAAAATTTATAAAATCTTTTTCTCACTCCTATTATCATTTCTAATATTGATGAGATTTTGCTTTTTTTTAATCACTTCCCTCCAAGCAAGGCAATAGAGCCACTGAGACGCAAGGAGTTACTAAGTGTTAGAGAATATGAGAAAAAAAATTATTAAAGACAGATAACAATAAAAGAATGAGAATTAAGCAGATAGAAGATAATAACTGACATTGCATTTAAATTTTTGAAGATCAAAGTTGATTGAGAAGCAAGAAGTGCAATAGAAAAAATTGTTAGCATAGAACTTATGGTTACATCTAGCTAATTTTAACTATAAAAAGATAAGACCTTACCACCAATCTAGTAATGAGCTTAAATTCATAAAGTCTAGGTACCATAGGGGAAAGTTCATCAGAACAATTACGATGAAAGTATTTATAGAAAAGGCATGGGGAAGCTATGTTTGGTGGTTGGAAATTGACTGAAACTGAGATGCCAGGTTAGGACCAATAACATTGCATATTCTTCTTTGGATTTTATCAATGATCTCTAAATATATAGCAGGAGCACCAGACCATATGTGGCAGCAATATTAAATGCAAGGCAGAATGATAGACTTATAAATATGTAAGATAAATTCTGGTGAAAAAAAAAACTGTCTAGCATGACAAAGTGAACCAATTTTTTAGCTGCAGACTTAGCAATTGATTCAATATAATCTTTCCACTTCCTGTCAGTGGAAAACATTAGTTGATGGAAAGTTAAAGGGTTCTCTCAGTATCTTTCCAAACTTTTGTCTTTGGTAGTGTGGGAAGATAACAGCATGATTATATCATTATTTTCCTTTCTCATTCACTTTGCTATTCATTTGAGTTGGAAGTCTTCTAGGGATATAGTTTTTGTTATTTGCTAAAGTTCTTTGTGATTTTGTAGTGGTGTTCAAGGATCATCTTCTTTAAGGTATATAGAATTGATTCATTTTAAGCCATTTTTAATTATTGATTCGAGAAAACGGTTGTATATAGATGATAGTTTAGACATTTCTGAACTGGTAGGACATTACCTCAATATGAGAGTGTTATAAACACATGTATGATAGCACAAGAAAACAGCAGAGTACCACCAATGTGGAAAAAAAAAAAAGAGAAAGATTCTTTGTATTGCCGATACAGAGGATCAAGGTAGAATGTCTCTTTGTGGGCAAAGGAAATGACTTAGAGGAAGGGGAGAGTTGGTAGGCCCAGGAGTTGATGTTTTTGTCAGGTCAGTTGACAGAGGTCACTGGTGGTGATCTTGAGAGCTTGCCCCTTTGCCACTGCCAATGCTGTCATCGGCAGCATTCTTAAAAGCAGACAGGGTGGATCATGACTCATTGCTTTTTTGTCATGTTTTAGTGTTGCAGCAAAGTTCATGATAGGCTCTTTTTATATTGTATTATTTTTTTTTGGTGGGGGGGATTTGCTTTGTGAGCCAGATGTGATGCTTGGAGTCTCTGTGCAGTGAATCATTTTTTTTATTTTTTGTTTTGCCTTCTAAGCATTCACATCTGGCTGACAGATTTCAATGTAGAGTGAATCAAAAAGGAATCTAACTTGAAGCAGAGTATAATGAGAATCTAGACCTGAAAAAGTTATTTAAAGACATGATTCATTTTCAGTTCAATATTTTGGTTTTGTAGCATTTTAGAGTAATAGATAAATCTACCCCTAGTGCAACCTATTCAGTTTTCAAATAGTAGTAGACAGGTTTGCCAATCATTAGTTCACACTTCTCCATTTTTTGTACAGGAGTAGAGGTTTATCCATTGTTTCCTGATCAGGATTGGGTTTCTAGTTTCTTCTAAAGTCTTCACATTCACTTTCACTACCAGTAATTTCTTGTGTCTTAGTGGCATTATTGCCTTGCTTGGGGGCATTGATTAAAAAAAACTAAACTTTCTTATCTCCTATACTAAATTTATTATAACTGATCTATGCACCAGAGTATATGGAGTGTTTAGAATCTATCAATTCTACATCCTGAAATTTGTAGAATTTGATGTACCATTATTAATCTCATTCCAATTCCAGATGATAGTTACTGTTTTGGAACTGTTCAGCTTATGTCCTACTTCTTAGAAAACTTAGTATAGAAAGTAAATCTTTTATTCAAGATCATTCTTATACTAACTATGAATACCTACAATATCAGCATTGCACCAAATTGTAGGGATGCAAAGGGTTATTATCTCCCTTTGGGTCATAGGAATTTATGAGGGTTATGTGATGGCCAGTTGTTGAGTAAAGAACCTAATTGCTGATGTAGACTGCTAGGATAATATTTGTCATAACAAGCCCACAGCAGTAGGGCAAACAGAACATAGAGGACACCACCAGCCTGACCAATTATCCTTTGGAGAATATTACAAGTAAGACCCTCTCACTTTTCAGCCTTTTCATACTGCTTGTTATATTTATGTTATATAATTTCTTTGTGTAGGACAAATAGTGACAGGTATATACAGTACCAGATTTATATATGGGTTTCAGCACAGGGGATCTAAAATTAGGGGAGCCCCTAAGGGACCTCTAGACTTGGGACCTTGATAAAACTAAAAAAAATAAAGACATAAGAACAGAGATGACTTGTTTATTTTCAGATTTAATGGAGGCTCCTTTGAACTAATTTGAAACAATTTAGAGTATTTGGGCCCCTCTAGTTTGAGTGGGTCTTTTAAATTCAATATAACTCCCTGAAGTCATTATTTTTCATTACAATGTGATGCAATCCCAGAATTTGTTATTTTCTATCTAATCTCTATGACTTATAATTACTAGCTTGGCTATTTGAAGTTGACAATTGTAACAATAAATATAATTAAATTTTTTTCAGCAGTGGTGATTCAGAATTTTCCTTCTCCATCATCTTTGTTTTTTAGGATGTTTTACTAGTGAATTTGAATAGGAGAATTTTAGTGTAATACAGGGCCTTCATTCTAGAGACATTTTTGTAGGATAAAATGTTTGTATAAAAAATACCATGAAGTTACTAATGAAATAAATTGGATGAGTTCCATACTCGTTAAAAATTTTAGTTGAAGAGTTTTATGCTTTACACCAAAAGAGGATTCATCTAAAAATATATCTTTATTGTTTATAGACACTGGGGATGAACAGATGTAATAAAGGGACCCCCCCCCAACTTAAGCCTGGCCCTGGTTATATTTATATATATATATATATATATGATAAAAATATAGTTTTAGATAAAAATATAGTTTTCTATATTTATGGGTTAAAGTGCTCAATATCAGGTATAGAGTGTATGTAAATATAAAAGTAGACATTGCGGTCTACACCCAGCAGCAACAGTCTGTTTTATACCTAAACGCAATCCTCAGGTCTGTAGTAAGTTTGATCCTCATTGGGGGCCCCATACTTTTGTCCTTGTGGTACATCTAAACTACACTTAGAAAATCCCCTTATCTATCTATCTATCTATCAACTGTCCCAATCTTATATGTTCGTATCTATCGGTATGTCCCAGTCTTTATCTATCTATCTCAGTCTTATCTGTTCATATCTATCTATCTATCTATCTATCTGTTCATATCTATCTATCTATCTATCTATCCTATCTTAGTCTGTTCTGTCTGTCAGTTTAGTAACAGAGGAGATTTGAATCTAGTGACAATAATTGTAACTCATGACATGGTTGAAATCAGAATTTTGGAAGGTGATATTCAAGACCCATAAACATTCTGTACCTGGGGATACACCAACTTCTCCAGCTGAAATGTGATAACAACAACAACAAAGATGAGGACAATAGTCTGTGTGTAAACAATGTAAATAATGATAACTCCACATCACAGAAATTCAGGCAGAAATAAAACCTTTAGATGAAAAATTAAAAAAAAAAACAAAAATAAAAGAAACATCTAATCTAAAACTACCGGGAAAATGTTTGGTATCAGTCAGTTGCCAAAACACGAATTTGAACGAATCTTATTGGAAAGTCTTTGGAATGGTGTTATTATTTTTAATCAAGAACTGAAGATTTCAGATTTTAAGATTTAAGCATTTTGTTAACAAAAAAAAAAAAATTAAAAAATAATAATAATTAAAATTAGTTAAATGATTTAAAATAGTTTTAAATATCTTGTGCAAATTGACAGGTTAAAAAATTTTTTAAATTAAAACCACAGGCTTTATTGAGAATGAAACTTTAAAAAAAAATGACAAAGAATTGATTGAATGTTTTTATTTTTGTATCTGCTTTTTTTTTCAATAGGAAATACCAAGGGGAAATAATTTAGAATGAATGAAAAAATAAGGGGAAACAAGTGAAATAAAGGCAAATATTATAAGAGGAAAGAGAGAAAGAGAGAGAATAATAGAAAGAGGGAAGGAAGTGTTTAAAGAGAAATGGTTGAAAAACAAAAAGATGAAAAGAGAGAAATTGTTTCAAATAGCAGAACAAAATTTACTCGAACAATATAAAAGTTAAATTGTACTAAAATAATTTGTTTATATTGTATAGAATATTACTTCAAATATTATTTTAGTGGATGCCTATGTTTGAAATAGATTCCCAATTTTTTATTTTATTTTAAACACTTGTATATCTTTCAGTCTGCACATTCAAGATAACATTTATATATATACTAGCCTGTCATTGGGTGAAATAGAGCAGGAACTCAAATAGCCAGTTTCTACTTAAAACAAGTTAATGTGCAGATGGTTATCAACACTTAAAATGGAAGTAGCAGGCCATGTTCAAATTCAGGCCAAGGCAATTGCAAAAAAATGTCCTGATGAAAGACATGAATCAATCTCTGTTTTTTGCCAGTTGTATAGGATAGACTGTTCTCTGAAGTAAAAAACTATAAAGAAAACAGTGTAAAACCATTCCACTATCTTCTCCAAGAACTATCATGGCAATTCATCAATATTAAAAATAAGTTGTTGAGAGTCATGATTGCTTATGTCATATACAGTATGTGACAAAACTAATGCCCTTTTGTTTTTGAGCTAAGGTGGATAGGACAATGTGGAGCAATTAAGTGGCCAGCATGATCACCAAGCCCAACACTACCAGACCTTTATTTTTGGGCTGTACTTAAAGATCATGTTTACAGGCTTAAACTGAAAACAATTCCTGAATTAAAACAAGCAATTTCTGATATTTTTCTGAAATTAATGTAGAAATGTATCAAATGGTTTATGGAAGTGTTGTTAATAGGTTTCAGCATTGTATCTCTATAAAAAGCATAAAGTGTGTGTGTGTGTGTGTGTAACAAATGCACGGCCGCAATTTTTGATGGATTTACACCAAAATTTACATGCACATGCTCCAAGTTAGCGGAAAGGCCAAGACCAACTTTGCATTTCCCAACTCCCATCGATAGTGGAAATAATCGATTTTTTCATGCTTCTACAGCAGTTTTCATGTAGTTCCCGGCCATTTTCTACTGGCCAGAGTGAGAGCCAATAGTTGGCTGCCACAAATAGGCAGGAAGATTCTATTGGCCAGTGTGAGAGCCAACAGCTGACTGACATGAATGTTAACTAGCATGCTACCATGCAAAAAAAATCGATAGCTGCATTCGTCACAAGTGGGAAAAATTTAAATCTGCATGGCACTTTACTCCAATTGGCTCATTCGCTTGTTTAAACTCAACGTTGATTCTGATTCCGCAGAACTGGGTTAGGTGTGAAAAAGTGTTTCTTGTTAACATTCTTTTTTCATTTGGTTTTTCCAGTTACGAGTCCTTTTTTAAAGCTGATCGTTTTGTGTTCAGTTCTTTTTTCGTAACAGATTTAATGTTTAGTATAGAGCTTAGAAAAATTTGCAGTGTGAGATAGGCAAGAAGTAAGGCATGTAGCAATATCAGCATGGCAAAGGGCACTCCTTTAAAGGCAAGGAAGGGCAAAAATATTTTAAGTCAAGTGATAGCGATTGCTGTATGAGTCATACGATTTTTGAATCAAGCACGGGCAACGCTGGGCCATGCTGCTAGTTGAACATAAAGAGAGAGCATTATGAACATGTTAAATAGTTTGTTAATCATAAAAAATCATGTTGTTTTGATTTGACAATACTTATTAATTTTCTTAAATTACTGTAATTTATTTTTCTCCTATAAAACTTAATAAATGAAAAATTTATTTTGCCTAGGTACCTCCAAAAAAAAAAAAATGTTATACGTAAGATTTAAAATGAATTTTTAAAAATGAAAAATCTTTCTTGAAGGCTTTATTTTAATTATAATTTCAAGCTAATAGATTAAATTTAATATCTACAATAAGCAAAATAATTTGCTGTATTTTAAAACTAATTTAAATTGACTGGAATAATTGTTTTTGTTTCTTTTGCCAAAATAGCTGATTATCACCTTTTCTTAATTGTCTTTCATTGCAATGTAATTCTCTCTATTAAAAATATTCCAAAATTTAAATCAAACTTTATCTGAGGAATATTTTAAGTACTCAGTAATCTTAAAAATTTTAAATTCTCTGGAATCTAATGTTTTACTGAATTTTAAATATTTTTGGCTGTAAATTTATTATAGTTATTACTTTTATTTTCTGATAATGTCATGTATGGTTGGCCATATAATAGAAAATCAGCATGTTTATACATATAAAAACAAATTCAAAATTCTTTTAAAAACATTAGTGTGTGATGATTTGTACTAAGCTTTTCAATTTATGATTAGTAAATATAGTTTTTACTTAATAACAATATCACCTAACCCATACAGAAATTTAAAAGATTTAAAAACCTGCACAGAAATTTAAAAGATTTAAAACTTTATAAATTATTCTAATTAAATTTTTCAAAAAAAGAAACCAATTCTTGTAAAAATTCATTATTCATAAAAAAAAATTTCTCTTAAGAAAATGGTATCCATAATATATATTATTCATAAAAGCAATTAAAAACTTCTCTAATTAAATAATGTCTTAGTTTGATGATTTACATTCTCCAAGGAGTCCTGCTTTGAACTAATATAAATATAAAGTAAGACATAATTAATTTCTCAAAGTTTCATTAATTAAGGTGAGGAAACAAATGTAAAAAAAAAAATATTTCCAAGATTTTCTAAAAAAACATTTCTAAATAATTTCATTCATTTGTAAATAAATCCTGAAAGCTTAATTAAAATCTAACAACTATTTGATTTTTGCAAGAATTTCCAAATCAATGTGTTTTTTACCAGAAAAAAAAGATGCTAAATTTCTTAACACTAATTGTTGCTGCCCCTGCTGATGCAAGAAAAACAAGACTTTTAACTAAAATTTCAAACGTGCTAGAAAGGATTAAAAAATTTAATAAAATACTTAAATAATATTTAATAAAAGTCTTCTCTCTTAATAATAACAAACATTTTGATGATAAAACTTTGTTTTTATCAAGTGTGGGGCCTTTTTACATCATGGTATGCTCTTTTTTCAGTGAATTATTGGAAGTACTTACTTTTGCTACATCTGGTATATAATCCATACAATCACTAGTGAAAAACAGCAGATGTGCCTCCAACAAACCCTTCATCAAAGGTTTACCCTAGGGTCAGGTATGGCTGAAACATCTGTGTAAGGTTTAAGGGGTAAAGAAACAAAACTCATCCCCCAAAAAAAAGGAAAGGAAGAAAGCAGATTATGTGTAAGCTCAAAATATTTATTCCCGAAATAGTTGTGAAGATTTTCAAAGATTTTTAGTCCAATTTCTTCTAATGAAAACAGTTTTCATATGACAAGGAATAGATGAGACACAGTAAAAAATTTTTATGACTTCACCGTATTATCAGGTAGATTGTTTTGACTATGACTGACTACTTGATATGTTGTCCTTCTCATGTTGATATGTTGTTAAATTAACCAACCATATGTTTTCTTTCTTTCTTCAGGATATAGGCGTCATGGCTCTCTACAATCTTCTTTTCTCTTGTAGCACTAACCTATTTTTGTCCTCTTACTAGTCCCCTCTGTTCATGTACTGCCATCAATTTACACACGCTTGTTAGGTAGATTACTGTCTGTTTCCTTTTGTCCCCTTTGTCTACAATATATACTGTGAATGTTAAATTCTCCAAGCCTTCCTTCCTCACTTTGTGTTCCAAAAATTTCAACTGTCTTTTTCTGTTTCTAAGCAAAAGCGTTCTTTTGAGTCCCATTTTCCTTAAAACTTGGAAAATTTTGTATTGTCCGACTAAGAATATTTCCCTGTAAATTTTCCAACCCATTTAACAAGACTTAGAACAAACTGACTGCATAACCTGTAGTGGGGTAAGACTCCTACCAAAAATGTGACCCATTTACCAACTGAAAAAGAGTCAGGTATAAGCACAAGCAATGTCTACCTTTTTTGATTCTAATGCAAACTGAACCTTTGCCTACCTCACTATTCTTTTTCTGTTATCTTTCTATTATATAATTATTTTTTGTGAATTTCTGTCTTAGAAAACCTAAAACTAAATAATCCAACAAGGGTTGATATATTATGAAAATTGTTTTTCCTTTTTAAAAGTTTAGTTTTATTCTTATGAAGACAGTTTCCATACAAGTGACCAGACTAGACACAGGAAGATTTCTTAATGAATTTGACTTGCACTATTACATCCGGCTGCTACTCATATTATCACACAGAATGTTGGGACTCTGATTATACTTGATACATTGTCCTTTTATTCATATCTTACATGCAGACATACTAGTAGACATAAAACTTATGCAAATATTTAAAAGAAAAATGCTTGGCTCAATTCTAAAGTGTGTTATTTGAACAGTATAATATTTCTAATAACTTTATAACTAAACGAGCTTAAAAGCTGACTTTGCTGACTAATAATTTGGTATGTTTTAAACACTGCATAATTTTTACCTTTATCCATCAATTAATTAAATTTTATTTTAAGTTGGTATAAAATCCATTCAGCAGGGATATTGTATCTTATTAATAATTTCCATTAAAACGCATTTTTATTTTGTTTGAAACTGATCAATTAATAGAATGTGTTCTCATAATGTGTCTGCTATAATTTGATTCTGTCTAATTCATTCATTTCCCAACATCTTAATTCATATGGATTTTTAAACCTTTTCTTTACTTTGTCTGAGGCTGATTAATTAAAGAATATATTCTA
The DNA here is from genome assembly GCA_903632075.3 of Acanthosepion pharaonis. Classification (NCBI taxonomy): domain Eukaryota; kingdom Metazoa; phylum Mollusca; class Cephalopoda; order Sepiida; family Sepiidae; genus Acanthosepion; species Acanthosepion pharaonis. The sequence goes on from CAHIKZ030002900.1 coordinate 1,218,817, forward strand.
ATAAGATGTTCTCTATAATTTGAATCTGTCTAATTCATTTCCCCAAATCTTAAATGATATGGATTTTTAAAGTTTTTTTTCTTAATCACTACACATCATTAACACTAAATTAAGACACCCCAGTAATATTGTACCGTATCACCAGACTTTGTTGGCTTTTACTACAGAGTGCGTATGCCAGATCTATGCAGACTCAGCCTTGCCTGATCTTGGAATCTCTAAATATATTTTCTCTATTTTGTGGATGAAAATTACGGTTTGGCCAAGTAAGCTGAGGTCAAGTTGGCAATAAAGTCTTGGCAGCCAACTTTTATAGGAAATATATTGGTTGTTCATCCATTTCTTTTCCATTTCTAATGTATATACTTGTAATTTTCTAACATATATTAATATACCCAGTTGATATATATAACTTTTTAAGCGATTGATTTTTTTATCCTCTGTCTTTTCTATAAATATTTTCATGGCTAATTTATCTGAGCTTTCCTCCTTGTTACCTCAATTGTATGAATTTAAATGTGCTACTAGATTGGCAACTAGGTCTCACCATTTTACACTTGATTAGCTACAAGCAATTATATGTTATCTCCTTTTTTTTGCAATTATGTTAGCTTCTTTTTTCGCACTTCACACTTCTGGATCTCCCTGCTGATTTCTTGCTTCCTTGATAACTACAATCTTCAAAAATGAAAATGCAACATCAATTGCCATCTTCTGTCCTTCTGAATTCTGTTCTTTTATTGGCCTTTCTCCACACTAAAGGCTTATGGCCACATCCCATTGAAACAGTAGTTCCTGGACTTTCACCAAAGTTAAGCAACACTGAACCTGATAAGTACTTAGATGGGTAACTGTTTTGGAATACCGGATACTGTAAACTTGGATGTGTCGGTGGTGTAATGGATAATAGCTCAGAATTGTTAATCAGAGAGCTGAGTTCCAATTCCCATTGGGTTTGTTATATTCACTTATGCACAAATACTTTGAGGAAGGTATAAATTCACCTTTCCCCCCTGCTATGGGTTAATTAGTAAGATATTTATCAGTAAACCATTATTATCTCTCAAAAAATTCATATAATCTAAAAATATTTCCTGCTTTAAATAAGCTGCAAAAGGTTGATAAACCATAAAAAACGAATCAATCAATCAATCTTCACTAACATATTCTCATTCTCTTTTAGTCCTAGTAATCCCTGGTGTCCTAGTTGTATTATTGCCTTGTTTGAGGTGAAATGATTAAAAAAAATGTGACATTATATCTTATTGCTAAAAACATTATATTTAGTGAGTATGTGCATTTGAGTAGACAACCTTTTTTTTAAAAACAGTGGCCTCGAGACTGAGATTCTTACTAATGAAAATGTGCTTCCTGAAAAAGGAAATACAATTTGGATTACTGTCAGAATTATTTTTTCAATTATATGCTATATATTTGAGATGCTTGATGAAATCCAAAGAAGAATATGCAATATTATTGGTCTTGACCTGGCAGTTCAACTTCAGTCACTTTACAAGCACCGTAATGTATTTTCCATATGTCTTTTCTATAAATACTTTCATGGTTAATGTTCCGATGAACTCTCCTCTATGGTACCTAGACTCTATGGATTTGAGTGCATTACTAGATTCATGGCTAGATGTAACCATAAGTTTTATGGTATCAGTTTCTTCTCACTTGTGGAACTTTCTTCTGGCTTCTTGCTTTTCAGTCAACTTTGATCTTCAAAGATTTTAATGCACTGTTAATTGTTATCTTTCTGTTCTTTTATTGTTCCTGGTCCTTAATAATGTTTTTCTTATTTTCTTTCATGACAAGTAACCCCCTTTGCATGTTAGTGGATTTGTTGCTTTGCTTGAGATTTTAAAAAAATGAATTCAAAAAAGTATGTGGATTTTTCATATATTCATATACAGAAGAACATCGCTCAGAAAAGGAGAGAAATATATTTTTGGGATTAGCTGCTGCTGTTGTTGTTGTTGTTGTTGTTGTTGCTTCTGCTGCTCTGTGTGTGTGTGTGTGATGCCCTGAATAAAAGTTCATTTTGCTTAAGAACTAAATTCTGTTTGCCTGGGGTTCAAGAAGTTTCTTCAGTGGGGAAATGAGATAGGTTTTGTCGCTATCACATCCTGTAGTTGGAAGAGCAAAAAGAGGAAGAGTGTCTATGGCTTTTCCATTCATACAGCTTTATACAATGCCACCTAGTAGGTAAACTAAAGTCCCCTGACAGACAAGTAAAATAAAAGTCAAAAAATTTTCAAACAGTTATATAACTTGAATAAAATAAGTGGTTCAATTGAAATAATGCTATATAATTATTTAGAAAATAGAAAATTTGATGTTACTTCTACATTTGGTAGATGTGCTGATGGTGTAATGATTAAAGGTTCAGTACTAGAAATTGGCAAATCCAAGTTTGATTTCCAGTTGAGATAGTTGTATTCACTTTTACACAAAAATTCTTGGGAAAGGTATGAATGCATCTATTCTCGCTGCAGCTATGAGTTAAATTACTGTTTCTCAATCTTTTTTTTCACTTCTGGATGCACTTGAAGAATAACTAAAACTCTGGGGTTTGCTTTAAATTTTAATAAGGAAAAATTAATCATGAAATTTGAAAATATGAAATTTTGGTTTAGTATTCTCAAAGAAGATTATCAGTACAGTTTTCATTTAAAGGGATTTACGAAGAATCTTTTTTTTTTTTTTTGAAATGATATCGATTGAGTTAAATCCCTTGAGGAAGGCAAAAATGAAAGGATTATCCATTCCTTCTTAAAGATTAAGGAATTTAGCTTCCAGTTTAAAATATCAAATGACAAAGACTTGACTTGGACATGGAAGTCAAAGCTTGGTGTCTCTAGTTTTTTAAAAACAATGATTTTTTTTTTTTTTATAAATATAAAATTGATTTACAAATTACTGTTAACTTAGTGCAGACATGACTACCTTTCAAGTCACATCAGAGTGCCTGGGCATACCAGTTAAAAAAAATGTTTAATTAAGTAGTAAGGCAGACATGACTCTCAAGCTGTAGTGAGCAACCAATGTAGGAGAAGGACAACTCTGAATTTAAAACTGTATGTGTCCTTAGTGGAGTGCATACATGAACTCACTAAGGTCTGCTCAGTATAGTTGCAGCATTAATTACAGGTTGACTCTGGGTGTTGAAGAAAGACAAATGGGTCTGAGCAGATGGGCATGCTTGGAAACAAGCAGCCATGCTGAAGATGAGAAAACACACTGATTTACAGTGGGCCTTCAAGTCAAAACAGCTCTGATGATGATCTATGTTTGGTTGAAACAGTAATAAACAAAATTTTTTTTATTTTTTTAACAGTTTTATGTTACAATATCAGGCCTTCAGGTGTTCTGGTTAAATTTGTATGATAAAATAATAAGGACAAACACTATGACAAACTAATCATAACTTTATATGATATTGTTTGTATATTATGAAATGGACAAAGTCTGACAATTATTTAAAGATATTTTTATGTTTATACGTTCTTTTTATAGATACAAATATTTCAGTAAATGCTCTGTTTATAATAAACAATATTAACAACATTTACCGGCCTGAATGTTCGAGAAATTGTCATAGAAAATATGCATCCTCTTACAGGAATCGAACCTGTATCGTATACGGAACCGTCATATAGCCTCACATGCTTTTACCAATTT
>CAHIKZ030002900.1:1227500-1267500 GCA_903632075.3 Acanthosepion pharaonis
TTATTAAAGTTCACTTGTTTATTGCTTATTGATAAAGAACTCTGAACCACCAATTATTAACTCCCCTTCTTTTGTATTAGGTACTGACTTGTATGAAAAGAAGTTCTCAGGAAAGGCTGGAGTTCAGATGAAATGGATTGATATACAGATAGATAGACAGATATGAACAGATAGATAAATAGATAAACAAACACATAGAGGGATAACTAGTTATGCAAAGAGATAGATAGATATACAAACAGGTAGATGGATAACTCGATATGCAAAGAGATAGATAGATATACAAACAGGTAGATGGATAACTCGATATGCAAAGAGATAGATAGATATACAAACAGGTAGATGGATAACTCGATATGCAAACAGATAGATAGATATACAAACAGGTAGATGGATAACTCGATATGCAAACAGATAGATAGATATACAAACAGGTAGATGGATAACTCGATATGCAAAGAGATAGATAGATATACAAACAGGTAGATGGATAACTCGATATGCAAAGAGATAGATATACAGACAGATACTATTCATGTGTATTTTACATTGCATTGTTTTACAAGGTTTTGAGAATTATCTTTAACTGGAAATATGAAAAAAATATATATGGATTGATATACAGATAGATAGATATGAACAGATAGATAAATAGATATACAAACACATAGAGGGATAACTAGTTATGCAAAGAGATAGATAGATATACAAACAGGTAGATGGATAACTAGATATGCAAAGAGATAGATATACAAACAGGTAGATGGATAACTAGATAGGCAAACAGATAGATATACAGACAGATACTATTCATGTGTATTTTACATTGCATTGTTTTACAAGGTTTTGAGAATTATCTTTAACTGGAAATATGAAAAAAATATATATGGATTGATATACAGATAGATAGATAGATATGAACAGATAGATAAATAGATATACAAACAGATAGATGGATAACTAGTTATGCAAAGAGATAGATATACAAACAGGTAGATGGATAACTAGATATGCAAACAGATAGATAGATATACAAACAGGTAGATGGATAACTCGATATGCAAACAGATAGATAGATATACAAACAGGTAGATGGATAACTAGATAGGCAAACAGATAGATATACAGACAGATACTATTCATGTGTATTTTACATTGCATTGTTTTACAAGGTTTTGAGAATTATCTTTAACTGGAAATATGAAAAAAATATATATGGATTGATATACAGATAGATAGATACATATGAACAGATAGATAAATAGATATACAAACAGATAGATGGATAACTAGTTATGCAAAGAGATAGATATACAAACAGGTAGATGGATAACTAGATATGCAAAGAGATAGATGGATATACAAACAGGTAGATGGATAACTAGATATGCAAAGAGATAGATAGATATACAAACAGGTAGATGGATAACTAGATATGCAAAGAGATAGATAGATATACAAACAGGTAGATGCATAACTAGATATGCAAACAGATAGATAGATATACAAACAGGTAGATGGATAACTAGATATGCAAACAGATAGATAGATATACAAACAGGTAGATGGATAACTAGATATGCAAACAGATAGATATACAGACAGATAGTATTCATGTGTATTTTACATTGCATTGTTTTACAAGGTTTTGAGAATTATCTTTAACTGGAAATATGAAAAATATATATATGGATTGATATAAAGATAGATAGATAAACAGATAGATGGATAACAAGTTATGCAAAGAGATAGATAGATAGATAGATTGATAGATAGATACTGTTCATGTGCATTTCACATTGCATTGTTTTACAAGGTTTTGAGAATTATCTATAAGGAAAATATGAAAAATGGCTGTTAAAAAATGAATTTTATACAAAGAAATATATAAGCTAGAAAACAATGTCAATTTATGGTATGAAAGAAGGAAAGGTCTTAACTATAACCATTTCTTACCACTCCCAGTTACAATTCAAGATTGAACATTTCTCTGCTTCCTTCCTCTTTATCTCTAGTTTTCAATTACACCTTCTTATTCTTCAAATTTTAAGCTATTTTGTTTCTTTTAGTGTATTTTTGACACTCCTCCTCATTTGTCTCTTGTCATACTCTTATGATTTTTACTTGCTTGTTCTTCTATGTTTAAAATACCTCATTACTACACATATATGGAAAAATTCACCAAGTGCATAGACAAGGGAAGATTTAATTTTTCCACTTCTGAATCATAAACCTAAAAATCTTCACCAAGCCTTTTATATACAAAAATAAAAAAAGTTTATTAAATACTTGTAGTCATATTCTCATTCTAAATGACTTGCTATTCTCCACTACTTACTAAAGTAAGTAGTTTGTAATTAATAGCAAAAGCAAGTCATTTAGAACGAGAATAAGTAAGTGATACTTTTACTTATCAGCTCAAACATTAAAACAAACAAAAAACATTTTATGTACTTAAAAGAAATTGCAAGCATATTAAGTATATAAGATGAAAAAAAAAAAAAAAAAAAATAGAAAAGACTTTGACTGGGTTCAGTACAACAAACCAATTTTGGTAAAAATAAATCATCCAGACAAATTCTTGAACTGATCCAGTCTTCTATTTACATTATTCGGACTATTGTCCTCATCTTTGTCGCCATATTTATTACAATGTTTCGGCTATTGTACGCTCTGGCCTTCTTCAGGTAGTTGGAATGTCGCACTGAATCCTTTATTTCACTCACTGGAGTAGACTGTTCTAGTTCCACATGCCATGTTTAATGGATGTCAGTTATCATTGTGCCATGTGACAGGAGAAGTGAATTAACAGGAGATAACTGATAACTGACATCCATTAAACATGGCACATGGAACTAGAACAGTCTACCCTAGTGAGTGAAATAAAGGGTTCAGTCAACATTCCAACCACCTGAAGAAGGCCAGAGTGTACAACGGCCGAAACATTGTAATAAATATGGCAACAAAGATGAGGACAATAGTCTGAATAATGTAAATAGTGTACATAATACCTCATCTCAAAAATATAGACTGATCCAGTCTTTCTTATCAAATTGTGAATTAAAAGTTATCTTGAATGGCCACTCTTCTAGAGCCTTTCGTACTAATGCCGGTGTCAACTAGGGCACTATCCTTAGTCTTACTTTGTTTTTAATTTTCATTAATGACCTTCCTGATGGCATCAACTCTTAACTTGATATCTATGCTCATGATGCAACCATTTCGTCCTGCCTCAATAGCAAATATGATCAGTTTGATATGATCAAATTAGCAGCTGATGTCCAAAACGGACTTCAGTCTGTCATTAACTGGGAAAAAGAATGGCTTGTTAATGTTAACACCTCCAAAATTAAACCACTCTCTATTCATCATCTGAGAGACCACTTTCTGCCTTCCATCAGCATGACTGATGCTAACCTCAAGGTGAGTGACACATAGGTACCTTCTCAGGCTAACATTCTCAGCTGACATGAAGTGGAAAAACTATATTGAATCCATTGCTAGATCTACTGCTAAGAAAGTTTGTTTACTGTGTCATGCTAGACAATTTTTCTTTCCAAAATCTATCTTATAAGTCTGTCATTCATCTATGCTTAGAATATTGCTGCCACATATGGTCTGGCACTTCTGCTATATATTTAGAGATCTTTGATAAAATCCAAAGAAGAATCAGCAATATCATTGGTTCAGTATTAGACAGTAGATAATGATTGACATTGTATTTAAATTTTTGAAGATCAAAGTTGGCTGGAAAACATGGAACCAGAAGAGTATTCTACAAACGAGAAGTGTGAGAAAAGAAACTGTTAGCATAAAACTTACATTTACATCTAGCTAATTCAATTGATGGTACCATGCCGCCAATCTAGTGCTGTGCTTAAATTCATAAAATCTAGGTACCATAGTGAAGATCTCATTCGAACAATTACCATGAAAATATTTATAGAAAAAACAAAGGGAAGCAACTTTGTGGTGATGGGAAAGTTACTGAAGCTGAGATGCGAGGTCAGGACCAATAATATTGTAGATTCTTTGGATTTTATCAAGAATCTCTAAATATATAACTGGAGCACTAGACCCTACAAAATGTCAGGGGAGCCAAACCTCTGCTACACCTACAGTCCCTGCTATAATACTGTGGATGTATTGTGTTCTTGTATCAGATCTTTCCAAAATGCCTCATTATTGCAGCTGTGTGTCAGATGAAACTAAATTGATTAAATATCTTTGAGGAGTGTCTAAAATTCTGACCTTTTTCAAGATTATACAAAAGTTATCTAAAGGAAATATTCTAATAGGATTATTTTTGCACATAATATTTTGATTTCCAAGACAGAAGGTATAAAAATTCAATTTTCAGCAAGATCTTTTTCTTTATTTTAATGCCAGACTATTTAATGATGACTATAGATTAACAGCCAGAGAGCTGTAATAAATGTAACTAAAATTAAGATGCAGTAAATAAGAGTTAAAATTTAATAATATCCAAGAAATTTTTAATTGTAGTACATATATATGTGTGTGTGTATATATATATATATTTTAGGATGATCTATGAGAAAAGCAGAAAAAATTTTCATGTGATGTATTTCATCATTTAAGGCTTCATCAGACTAAAGTGATGTTTACATTGATGTGATTACATATACACATGAAGAAGAGGGGATGCCAAAATTTAAAATTTAAATTGTTTTCTTTTAAATAAGAGAGAAAGTAATATAAATATTTACATATGCTCTATCTATGATATTGAGCACTTTAGTCCATAAATATAGCAAACCTTAAAACTATATTTTTTATATATATATATATATATATATATATATATATATATAGATAGATAGATAATATTAGGGTTATACATACATATACATATATCTAAAATATATATATGGAGTACTAGTGTTTAAGCTTTTTTTTATTATATATATATATAAATATACATAGATACATACATACATATATATATATATATATATATATATATATATATATATATATAAAGCCAACACAATGCCTGCCAAGTGATCAAAGAAAATAAATATAGAAAATGAAAAATCAATTAATCAAGAAACCAAGAAAAAAATGGCCAAGGAAACAAACTAAGAAGAAATGAACCAAAAACCTATGCAATATTAGAAAGTGCTCAGTGTCTAAATGACCAAGACAGAGCAATTATGCTACCTAATAACACCACATAAAAAAAAAAACATTGTAAGCAAACTCCTAATAATTGTGGTAAAACTTCAGCATATTTATTTACTTCTTTTTTTTTTGTATGCACAGGTGCATGCGTGTTAATTTTTTTGTATGCTCCATTCCTTCAGCCAGTGGCTGAGAAATTTACACCTAAGACCTGCCTTGCTACATCCACAGAGTTGAATCATTCTCATTTCCTACATATTCCATTGGTAAGAAGGAAGTTCTATTCAGAAAGCTTTTTCTCAAGAACCACTGTTTTGTGGAGCAGATTCCTGTACAGGTATTTCCCAAACACTACAATCTTAACCTCTTCCAACCATGTACCAGTTGTTATCTCTCCTACTTATCCTCACTCCCTACCACCTCTTACATTCATATCATACACCTCATTCAGTAACCTCTACCTTGAGTGGCTTTTAAATATTATATTGCATGAACCTTAGTAAAATAGCAAATGTATATATTTTCATAGTAAACAGTCAATCTTATTATTTTAAACTAGAAATTCTGACAAAAATTTCACTGTTTACCTATTTTAATTTTCTGATGAATCCTAATTCTTAAGCTAATGATTGAATAAACTCATAGCAAGTTCTAAAATAAAATATCTGAAGAAAATTCCTTTAATGCATTGTTAAATATTAGAACTTAAGAACTTTAACAAAATATTGCAATAACAATCAAAAATATGAATGCTGGTCATTTTTTAAGAAGTAAGGGGGTACAAATGAAAAGATTAAAAAATTTTTCCATTTCACTGAAGCACATTTTAAATGCTTCTATCTGACCTTTCTTTCTTTCTTTGATTTTCTCACTGAAACCAAATAGCATGTCTGATATGTGCTTTGTTTTTTTGCAATCAAAGCAAAATAGGTCATTATTTATGAAGCATTGATAGGAGACATTAAACACTTCAATCTTTCCTTCTTTCTTTCATTCATTTTCTCATTGAAACCGAGTAGCATATGTCTTTTGTTTTTCTACCCAATCAAAACGAAACTGGTCATTATTTATGAAGTATTGGCAGGAGACATTAAACACTTCTACTTCCTTTCTTTCTTTCATTTTCTCACTAAAACCAAATAACAACACTGATAAATCTTTTCCATCTTTCTACGTAATTAAAACAGAATGGTCCATTATTTATGAGGTATTGGCAGGGAATAACGGTCATGTGAACTAAGGGAGGTACAGGCAGAATTATAATTGTAGAGATGATAATGTAATGAATCTAGTAGAAAATAATTCTTAGATGCTTTTGAACTTTATCAAGACAGGCAAGTGAGGAGTGGGCAGCTGCAGCCCAGATATGGCAACAGTACACCATTACAGTACAATAAACCAACCATTTTTTTTTAGCATCTTTAGCAATATACTGTATATATGTGTTCCATTTGGGGTCTCTGTTGTGAGTTCAAATAGATGTTCTAGGCAAGGAATCTCCTTGAGAGAACACCCATTCATCATCATCATCATCGTCATCATCATCAGGTCGAGAATTTTTCTCAGCTTCTTCTAAATTGTTCCTTCTAACTGTTATAATGGAACACACCTATTCTATAGTTAATAGACTCTCCCACCTATAATAAGTAGAAGTAGTAGCAGTTGCTGAGTCGCTCAGAGAGTTAGTCAGTCGATGTTGGACGACCATTAGTCAGATATTAAAGTATCAGCCCCCACAACTAGATTACTTCGTCATTACCTATTATATCAAGTTTCTAATGTTTTGTACGTCGAACCTATTTTAGGACCGACTTAGTACAAATACAAGCTTCCACTGTGAAACCACTACATAACACTAACCATCTCTGTCAGACATTGCCGTCGACAGGTCCTCCGGATGGCATCCAGAGTCATCTTTAGGTATCAAATTCAACTTAGAGAAAAATAAGTACAAGTTATTTAAAAAAGAAAATTAAACTCCTATACATATATTTTTTATACTAATGTTAACCAAATACAAGACCCAAGAGCCACTCAAGGTAGATGTTTACTGTATGGTGTTGTATGAGCATAAGAAAAGGCAAGAAATTAAGTGCATTAGGCTAAGAAAGAAAATGGTTAACCCTAGACTTGAAGAAATTGAGATTGTAGTGATTGAGAAAACATCCTGCAGTGAGTGTGTTCCACAAAGCAGAAGTTCTTGAGAAAAAGAAGTTGATTCATCCTTCTATATGTGGCATGGCGGTCTCAGCTGCAAAGGTCAAGATTGGTGGAACCAAGGAATGTAGCCTGTCAGAACATTTGTCATGGAAATTTCTTCAGTGGGAAAGAGGTAGTTGGAGGCAGGAGTAAAAAAAATTTATCACCCACAGGGCCGTGTAGAACATTACTAGTTTGGTTTTGAAGGGATATATATATAAAATCTTAGGTTACATATTGATTACCCCTTTTTAACCGTTTAAGTATCTATTAATGCATAACAAACTGCATAAACTTTAAGCTTGCAACCTTTTTTTTTTCCAATATCCTCCTATCTATACTCTACATTTTGGATTTACACCCCCAATAATATATTAAGTTTAGATTAACTTTGAGCTTTGAAACTGCATTTAATTTAGTGTTCCTCCCATGAGACAGTATTTTTTAAAAAGCAACTGTAATAAGTGTTTCATTCACCAGTTCATGCCTGACAACTTGGAAAAAAATTGAAATTTTAAGTTGCACTACAAATGTAGGTATATGTATATTTATTCATATATACTTCTGAGCTCTAATTACATTGAGTGCTGTTCTGTTACACCTTATATTAAATTAAGTAAATATTTATTCATTTATCTGTATATGCATATATACAGTTGCTAATATCTAATTATTTGGTTTATATCCACACACACACACACACACACACATATATATATATATATATATATATATATTCCTTTATTATAATTTTATCATGTAGACAAAACCATTTTACTCACTACAAAGATGCAACTTGGTTTCAGTGCATTTCAACTGCACATCGAAGGGTGAGAATTGAAAATGGTTACTAATAAATAATTATCGCTCTACTATTGGTATCAAGCCCTCTTTTGGATTAATGCTGTGAATGTTGGAATTTATATATTACTTTCGTTCTCATCACATCGGATATATATGTGCGTGTGTATTTAGGCAACTTATTTTCATTCAAGCATGTTTGGTTAAATAATTTAAATTAGATGAGTTATTGAGAATATTAACCTAGACAAAAATGAACACAATATGTTCTGAAATAACTCTAAATATATCAAACTACTATACCGTAATCAAATGCATTCTAACTATAAACAGGATGAAAAACTTTTAAAAAGTCTTATAAACACTAATATATCCCCCCACTGATCCAAGTAAAAAAGTAAAATGAATTATATACTATACTAAATTTAATACAACCTAGTCATCCATAACAACTCTTCTCTGTCAACTAGCGTCTTACAAAAGGCCAATATCGTATATCAATTTAAATGTCCTTTGGAAGATTACATCTCTGATAAAAATGTTAATATGTATGTTGGTTTTACAACAACGATGATGCTGAGAAAGCTTACATTTCACTTGAATGATCATAGTTCAATATCAGCACATTTAAAGAAACACTCATGTCCACATTCACAGTTTAGATAAATATTAGTCAAAAATACATCAGTGCTTTATCAAGTTAATAATAAGCAAAAAATTAAAATTCTGGAAGACTTTCATAAAAGAGAATTGCAGCCAAAAATGAATAGAATCAACTATGAGTATAGCAACATAGTTCATAAATGTTTGTAGCAGCAAATTAAAAAAATCTTTTAAAAAATCCCTTAAGTTACCTCCCTTGCATAGCGAAGAAAAATATTTTCAATCTGCAGTGTTAATGTATAACACATCCATAGATATGCAACTCCTGAAGATGGTCTCAGATAAAGATTGAAAGAACTTGGGGGGAAAATAAAAATTATTTGAAAGAAAATTTTAGAATTTTTCATGATCAGTTTTCTACAGCCACCAAGAAATTAATTTGTGAATTTGAAAGGATTAAACCTAATATATATATATATATATATATATATATATATATATGATCGTGAGAAAAAAGTGCTATTAAGAAGAGAGAACAATAAATGAACATGAATTAAGAAGACAGTAGATAACGACTGACATTACATTTAAATTTTTGAAGACCAAAGTTGACTTGGAAGCAAAAAGAGAATTGCCCAAGTGAGAAGTGCAATAGAAGAAACTGTTAGCAAAGAACTTACGGTTGCATCTAATCATTTCAACTGTAAAATGATGAGATTTTCCCACCATTCTAGTACTATGCTCAAATTCATAATGTCTAGGTACCATAAAGAAATGTCTTCAAAACAAGTACTATGAAATTATTTATAGAAAAGGCACAGGGAAGCTACATTACAGCAGTGGGAAAATTTATATACATATGTAAAAAAGATATATAACTTTTTATATACCAAAATAATATTAGGAAAATCAATGACAAAGTGGAAAAAAAAAACTTTTGTGTGACATATTTCATCTTTTAGGACTCCACTGGGATAAAGTGATGTTTATGTTGAGGTGATTAGATATGCACACAAAGGAGAGGGTTTACTGAAATTTTTAACTTTTGAATTAAATTTAAAAAAAATATATGTTTGGGAATATCTAGCCAATTTCATTTAGTTTCTTTTTAATTATGTTTTTATTGCCTTTGTTATTAAATATGCAACATTGTGATAATAGAAGATCTGCCAAGAAAGGTGAAATGTTGTAGGAACCTGGATGTAAATTTACTGTAGATGATCTAGCAATAAAAGCACTTTCTGTACATTTTCATCTGAGTAAATTTTGTAAAAGATCCCTTTTGTGTTCATATAATCTCTTATTTAAATTCCTTGAGGTTTCTCTGATGCATTCCTTGTGGCAATTATTGCAGGTAATAGAGAAAATTTCTCCTTCAAGTTTTATTTACTTATTATTTTGTTTTGTCTTAATTCTTTTTTTGTTTTAGATGTAATTGCAATGAATTTTATGTTAAGCTTAGATAAATTCTTTTCACTTGTAGTCTTCATATACAAATGTGTGTGTGTTTGCGTATAGATTGATTCATTTTTTTTACAGCTTATCAACCTTTTGCATGTTATTTAAAGCCAGAGTATGAATTTTGAGAGACAATAAAGATTTACTGATAAGGGTCATACTAATTAATCCATAGCTGGAGGAGAAGAGGTGGATCTATACCTTTCCCAGGCTCTTTTTGCAGGTAAGTGAATATAACGAACCCAACTGGAATTGAAACTTGACTCTCAGATTTCCAATTCCATGCTGTTAGGCATTGCACTTCCTGCATATCCAAGCTTACAGTGCCTGGTATTCACAAGTGGTCACACATTTAGGTACTGACCAGGCTTAATTTTGGTGATTATACAAGAACTGTTGTTTCAACTTCATATGGCCATAAGCCTGTGTGAGTGTAAAAATGAACAGATAGTATAAGTATATAATAATATATATGTAAAGATAAATAAAAGAAATTGACTCGGTAAAGTTCCTCAAGAAATGTAACATGTTAGCATAAAAGGTTTTCTGCTTGCCTTTTTTTTTTTTACTTTAGTTAACTCAATAAAAAACCCAAGGGCCACTCAAGGTAGAGTTACTGAGTGGGATTGTTGTAAGAGATTTTCTATATGTATTTATATGCACAAATTATGCAAAATTATATACAATTTTTTTTTTTGATGAGCAACATGTTTATATGTACACATATACATTTATATACATGTATGTGTACACATAGAGACAGAGAGTTTTGTTGTTGGACATCTAATCATGTCCTGATAGCATTTGATGAAATACCTAAGACTGCATTATGTTGAAAGACTATTTCCTGTATGATCACCAAAGTTAAGCAATATCAAACCTAGTCAGTACTTAGATGGATGACCGGTTGGGAATACCAAGTGCTGTAAGTGTGTATGTGTGGTTGGTATGATGGGTAATAGGATAGAATTATTAATCAGAGAGCCAAGTTCCACGTCCAGTCATGTTCATTATATTATGCACAAATTCCATTGGGAAAGGTATAATCTACCTTTTCTCCTCCAAGCTATGGGTTAATTAAGACTTGTATCACTAAAACAATTATTATCTCCTCCCTAGAAATAAAATTCTGTATAAAACATTTAGATTTTGGCATTAAATAACACATAGAGGTTGATATGCCACTAAATGAAAAACAGTCAACCAATCAACATTCAATGAACTACATGAAATTTGTTGATGTTCTAAATAATATGAATTAAATGAATTAAATTTCAATATGAATTAAATAATATTAATATATAATGAAAAAATAATATAAATTAAAAAGGTATTGTTATCTTTCAAGTGAAATATATAAATATATATATCTGTGACAAGAACATGCTGAAAATTTCTCGGTGTAACTCCTTTCCCAATATAACCAAATGATATAACAAGAATTTTTTTTTTTTGCAAGGGCTTCCTGCTCGAGCTGAGAACTTTTCAGCACACCCACAAGAACTTTTACTTTATTAAAAGAGTAATATATCGACAGGAACCTGTGCTGACATGTTTATAATTGAAAATATTGAACGGTTCCCATACCAGGTGATGTCTGCATATGTAATATCAGGAAAGCCATATTCGCAGAAAGATGTCTCCCTTTCTGGCTCCAGTCATATTTCAAAATGGCTGAAGATTAAAAAAAGCAAGAAGAAGCGGCCATATCAGATTTTACAGTTCAGAATTACATTCTCAGGAAGAACTGGAGAATCTCAAAAGATGTAAGGAATCGATTCTCATCCCATCACTTGGTGATGAGTCATAGCTATACAGACATGGCCCCTGAAAACCAAAGTGCAGTCATTCCAGAGAATGTCAGCATCATTACCTGCACCCCTCCACATACACAGATACACACAAAAATGAGTTGCAATTATCAAATATGTTAACTATTGATTTTCTTTTTTTTTAATATTTGGGTAAATTGTTCATTAAAAATTCGATAGTTATTGGCTGTAATGATGATTAGCTATTAATTTGTCTTTAATTTATTTAGGAGATTTTATTTGTTTTTGTTTGATCTATAATTTTGAAAGTAAAAGAAAGGAAATCTCCCATGATGCAATGTTTAACAAGGTTATTTCACAGGCAAACATATTAGAATTCAGTTCTTATAAATGCTTGGATTGTAATCTTGTATCAATCCAATATATGCCAGTAAAATCATATCCCTGTCACTTCAAGCCTTTCTGTTTTTTATCTGGGAAAAAAATGTTCAGCATTCACTGTCATATAGAAGATTAGAATTAGACATAATGTAGTTGTCCAGCACACTTTTCCATGTTTGCTAGATAATTTTCAATCTCTTAACTGCCTGGGATGTGTTGTAACAGATGACACAAAATATGACACTGAAATCTTAAGGTACATTGGGATAATGAAAGATGCCTTTCAAAAGCTACACAAATTATTAAGAAACAAAGAGACCTGAACTGTTACACACACACATGCATACACATGTATATATGCAGGGGGCGATGGATAAATTGTCATCTCAATTACATAAAGATGAAAATAGCACTGACATCTCATTTTAACATATATATTTACTAAAATTATTCTTGAAATATTTAAATATAAAGATTAAATTTATTTAATAAAATTGCCATTGGCTTCAACCACGGCCTCCAGACAACTTCGGAATCTCTTGCAGCTCATTCTTTGTTTCCCAAAGTGGGTGATAGTGATAGCACCCCCTTGTGGGCTCCGTTATGTTGAAAGGGGGTACTGGGAGTTTTTTTTTTATTTCATTTGGGGGGTGGTGAATATACTCAGGTGGTGGTGGGCATGTATCCATTTTTTTCAGATTTTCAAAAATTATTCAATATTGGCTACAAAAGGAAATTTCTGAAGGTGCTGTGGAAAGCTATCAAAATTTTCTTCATTGCTTTTTCAACTTCCAATATGGCTGAATGTGGTTTCCATGCAGTTACAGAGCTTCTTACTAAAAAAAACAAACCACCTGCAAATTACAAAACGAGGTGATTTATGATTATTTCCAACAAGCCTGGAACCTAGCCTTAGCCAGAAAGCACCAAAGTCAACCATCACATTGAAAACATTGAGATAAGCTATGAAATGAACCTAGAGTAAGAGCTTTAGACAGTAAGCAGCAAAGTCAACCATTGCATTGTTAACATTGAGATAAGCTATTAAGTAAAAGTTTTTTTTAGGATTTTGATCATTGGCATTTATAAAAGAAATGAAAACAACATTAAAATTATTTTTGCACTAATACCTAAGTGTTATCTTGTTATGAATGATGAATTCAGTATAATATTCAAAATTTAATTTGACGGGTGGGGGGTTGCATTGACAAAACGTTTGTGCCGAAAGGTGGCGCTGGTTGAGAAAAGGTTGGAAAATTCTGGTATACACCATTGAAGAACAACCATAGATACACATGAACAGATTGGATCAGATAATAATTGAATGCAACATCAGTAAATGGGAAGACATTAACCAATTGAAATATTAGCAAAAGTGACAGCCAAATATGCAAATTATACATTGGGGATATCAAAATCAAACAAGTACAACAATTTAAATATCTAAAAAGTGTTTTAACAGAGGACATAAACTGTGACACTGAAATCTGAAGGTTTACTGGGATAGCGAAACATGCCTTTCAAAAACTAAGAAAAGTATTAAGAAACAGGAATGTTTTGTTAGAAACAAAGGGAAGAAAACTGAACTGTTATATAATATCAGTCCTCTTATATGTCAGTGGATATCTGGACCATCTCCTCACAGATGAAGAAGAGACTTGAAGCAACAGAAATGTGATTCAACAGAAGGATACTGAGAATACCAAATATGTAAACAACATATTTTTAGATAAAATGGAAACAAAAAGAACACTTACACTTAAAATCAGAAAGGGATAGTTGAAATTTCTAGGGCACATAATAAGGAAAGAAGACTTGGAAAATTTGATACTCACAAGACATATTGAAGAGAAGAGGGACAGAGGAAAACAATGCATAACCTAAATAATGAGCTTGTATAAATGGATGGCAGAACATGGTTTAGGTGAGATAGCAAAAAGACAATTTATTAAAAGCAACAAAGACAAGAGATTGTGGAGAGCCATGATCGCCAACATTCTGAAGGCACATGGCATACAGAAGAAGATCTAATTAAATTTTATAGAATGTCTTATATCTACATAACCTCAAAAACTGAACTAGTTACATTCCATTATCATCAATATCATCTCATAGTTCATATCATCATGATGGATGGATGCTCCTCCTTGGGAAGGCTCCATGCCTTGAGTGACTATTGAGCCTTAAACTCAACATTGACCTCAAGTGGAACTTATACATATAATCCATCGCTAAAGATGCAGTAAAATTGGTCAGCTCTCTGTAACATGCTAGGAAGTATTTGACTTCTTACATTATCATCTGTCTTTACAAGGGACAGATCCGGCCAAAAATGGAGTACTGTTGTCATATTTGGGCAGAAGCTGACATGTCCTCACTTTCCAGTGAATACAAGGAAACTTAACTTTAAGTTTAAATTATAAATTTCTGTTGTCTTATGTATAACATATGTATCATATTCTCTCTTACTGTATGATACAGGGTAAAGGAGAGAGGACAAACATTTTTGAAATGGCTATTACTCAGCCGCAGGGGGAGGGTTATATGTCCGACAGAAACTATTTGGTCTGCAGTGCCTTAGCATTTTTTTCTTTTCAATTGAAGCTATGATGCTATGGATGATAGAGTACCATGTGTTTACCTACAGCAGTTTCATGAGTCTGTCACAGCAATTCAGCATGATTCGCCCTTGCATGGAGTATTGCTGCCATATATGGTCTGTAGCCCCTTCTAATTGTCTCAAGGTCCTTGATAAAATCCAAAGGGATGTGCAATGTAATTGGCATCTCATCTGCAGCCGCTCTCTCACAGAGGTGCCATTGCCTCCCTCTGTCTTTTTAACAAATACTTTCACGGTAACTCCTCTGATGAGCTGCTTTCGCTGGTTCCCAGACTTCATGAATTTAAGCGTTCTACTAGGCTGGCATCTCGCTCTCACCCTTTCACTGTTGAAATTGTTAAATGTAGCCGTCTCTTCTACTCCAATAGCTTCATGTTTCGCACTTTCTCACCTATGGAACTCCCTCCCCTTTTCTTGTTTTTCTGATAGCTATAATCTCCATCTATTTAAATGTAATGTCAATTGACATCTCCAGATGCCCTGATCTATCCCCTAACTGTCTCTTCATCCTTTCCTCTATCACTCTTATTTGCTCTCGCTCCAACTCTGTAACCCCTTGCGTGCTAGTGGCTTCCCATCTTGCTTGGGGTTGAATGCTTAACAAAAAAAAAATGAGTTTCATCGCCAATTCAGCATTCATCGAAATCAGACTGTTCCCACTTGTAACACAATGCATTCATGCACTTTGTACATGAGTTACACTAATGAATAGCAGACCAGTGGGGGCCCCACAAATGGTACGTACCCCAGAAAATGTGGAATGTGTCAGATAAGCTTTGCTGCACAGTCTGAATCATTCTGCTCGGAAGCATGCTACTGAACTTGGCATCAATAATCAACAGAGCAGGTTTGCAACATTTTGTCTGTGGGTTGTAGGGTGGGAAATAAATCATCACCCACAGGGCCATGCAGACATTTTTAAACTCTGTCAAGACAGCCAAGTGAAGATTGGACAGTTCCAGCCTGGGTCTGGCTGCAATACTCCATTTTTGTTCTGATCCAATGTACAGATATAACTTTGGTATAAAAATTTAAAAACATCTATCCTGATATGTCTTTGGTATAAAGACGAATATGCAATGTGATCAGTCCTGACTTGCAGTCTCAACTCCAGTCACTTTTTCACCGATGTAATGTAGCTTCCCTCTGTCTTTTCTATAAATATTTTCATGGCATCTGCTCTGATGAGCTATTTTTACTGATGTTCTGACTCTATGAATTTAAGCTTGATACTAAATTGGCATCTCGGTCCCACCTTTTTACTGTCGAAACAGTTAAATATAACCACCTATTCTAACCCAACAGCTTCTTCTCTCACACTTCCCAACAGTGGAATGCCCTTCCTCTTACTTGCTTTCCAGATAACTATAATCTTCAAAAATTTAAGTGTAATGTCAATCGACATCTTCTATTGCCTTGATCCCCGTTCTTCTTTTTATCCTTTCTTCAACCCCCCCCACCATACCCCGTCTTTTCCCTTACTTTCACTCTCTGTAGTCCCTTGCATACTAGTAGCATTCCCAATTTTCTTGGGGTGAATTGCTTAAAAAAAAAGTAAAAAATATATATAGATGCTATTTGGGCTAAAAAATTAATGGGTAGATATGAATTTGGTACAAATATAAAAATATATGTCATTATAAATTTGATATAAAAATTATAAGATATATATACATATGGTTTGAGTTTAAAAAATTAATATGAAGATATATTTGTATGAAGTTTAAAAAGTATTTGTTGATATAAGTTTGGTATGCAAAAGAAATTAATATATATTGATATGAATTTTGTACAAAGATATAATTTATATGTATGAATAGTATAAAAGAAAAAATATATATGCATATGAATTTGGTATAAAAATTAAATACACACACACACATACACACATATATTATTATTATTATTATTATGTTAATGTCAATACTCAACTGGTGTAAAAAACCCTGGAGAGTACAATTTGCAAATAAAAATATATTAAAACAAATTGGTATCTGGGGAAAAATTTTAATTTCTAGTCCAAAGAAAAAAACCCAATTGAGTAAAATAAGTGCTCAATACACTAAGTAGAGCAGAGTATAAAAAATCCTAGTAAGCCAGGTTCTGGCTCACTAGGATTTTTATATATATATATATATATATATATATATATATATATATATATGGTGGACTCTCTCATTATATTTGACATATGAGGATCAAGCAGCTCAGTTCCTAGGAACTGACAGCCAGACAGCAGCACATATGATTTGACTATAGTGGTGAAGGCTTTGTGCAGCACCAACCACACTTTTTGAAAGGCTGAATATAAGAGACCTGGTGCACCATGTGCCACAAAGATCTCCAGCTGACTCTGCAGGTTTTGAATTCAGAATTGTCCTTCTCCTAGACCAGTTGCCATCCAAGGCTATAAAACCCAGCCTGTCCTGCTATTTACCCATAGACGTTAGGAGGAGGCTTAATACCTTTCCAAAGCGTATTAGCACATATAAATGAGGCAAAATGTATGACAAAGTTTTCTTGTGATTTATTGGACTAAATTATCACAGTGTGGAATATCTACTAACAAAAGTGATGGAAAGAAAAAGATAAAAATTCTAAATGAAATGGAGAAATTAAAAAGAATTTTTATATAAAATTCCCAGCATCCCTCATTCATGAACATGTGTAGCCACACCAACATAACAAATGCAGTCTGATGAAGTTCTAAAGGATGAAACATATTACAAGAAAACTTTTTCCACATTGTCATACATCTTTCCCCAATATTATTCTTGACCAACTTTTTACTGTTGTCCTCATCTTCATTGTCATATATGAATATGCTAACAAAGATAAGGACAACAGTCCGGACAATGTAAATAATGTAATTACAATATCTCATCTCATATATATAGACAGATATTGTTCTTGATATATAACAATGTATATCGTTATCTCATATATATGTAAATATGTGATTTGGGTTTAAAAATTAATATGTAGACAGTCAGTTGGCATAAAGATTTAATATCTAATGGTAATAATTTAATATATTCCTAAAAGGAAATATTTGGCATTTATTGACTCAACAGCCATGCTACTTATGGTTGAAATTCATAAAGAATTTAACGGTAATAATTTAATATATTCCTAAAAAATAATGGAAAAATTCATAAAATCTTTAATGGTAATAATTTAATACATTTCTAAAAGGAAAGATTTGGCATTTATTGACTCAACAGTCAGTGCTACTTTCGATTGAAATTCATAAAATCTTTCTCCTAAAACAATTTTTCAGGTTGAAGTGCTTAGTATTTACTAATTTTATGATGAGCTTTGTGTGATGAGTTTTGTATAAATATTAAAAAACATAGGTCAGTATGAATTTGTTAAAATATATATATACATATATATATATAATATTTTTTTAACAAACTCATACCGAATCGAGTTCTCTCACTCACTGTATGTTTATCTAAAAATAATATGCTTAAATTCACCTTCATCCCTGCTGTGTGCCAATGGCTTAGTGGTAGAATCCCCAACTGACGCCAATTCAGTTGGGTTTTGATCGTGGCTAGAGGCAACCAGACGTCTAGCCACACTGATGTGGTACAAGGCCAGGAATAGGGAGCAAGTTTTTGTTCATTTCTGCTGTGGCCAGGTATTAAACTTACAACTCTTTTGGACAAGTCATTTGATTATTTTGACCAACGTTTTTATCCACTGGGCCATGTGTCCTTGAGTTCAATCCCTGGCCACAGCAGAGGAAGGATCAAAAACTTGGAGAGTTGAGTTACTAAAGGGAATCAACTGAACCTGAGATATCCAGAAAAGGCATAGCATGTGGAACTAGAATAATCTACCCCAGTGGACTAAAGAAAGGGTTTGGCTTGAAATTCCAACGTACATCATCTGAAGAAGGCTGGGAGTGTACAATGGTTGAAATGTGAATATGACAATAAAGATGAGAACAACTGTCCAAATAATGTAAATATGTAGATATAAGTTTGGTATAAAAGTTTTAAAATTTATGTAGGTATGAGTTTGATATAAATATTTAAAAATATATGAAAATATAAGTTTAATATCAGTATATTAAAAGTAATGTAATATTTTAGATGGATGTTAAGATGTTGTAGTTATTTGCATATATATTAGTATGCCTATGTTTATGGGTTTAATTGCTCTTATTATTGTCCACATCTGCAGTAGTATCTATGTTTGTAGGCCTTACTTACCCATGAAGTGTACAATTTCAGTCCTTAAATATGCGTGCAGATGTGCACACTTTTTGACATGTCAAGTTTTTCTCAAAGTGGAGGAAGTATATGTTGGCTAATAAATAAACTGGGAAGGTCGATTGGTGTAATAATTACTTAAAAACAAGAAACAAAAATTTGAAAAAGAAAAGAATGGAAAAAGAAAAAAATATAAAATTAATTGCCTTGTTGCACATTGTTTTAATTATTATCTTAATTATTGTTTGTCGATCATTTACAGTTTTGATTATAGTTGAAGATGGTAGTAGATACATAGTTATTTAATTATATATTTATGTTTATATGGGCATGTGACCATATACATCTATATCTATCTATCTATCTATCTATATATATATATAAAATTCCAATTTGTAATTGCTAAGGATAATTCAAGGAGAGCATTAATCCAATGAGAGCTCAATGTAAGTTACAGAGCAATATATAACGATAAATCAAGAAAAACCTTAAAAATTATAACCGATATAGATTATTAAGGTCTTTCTTGATTTATCATTATATATATATATATATATATATATATATATATATATATATATTTTTGTGCTAGCACAAAGTCACAAGTCATCATGACTGATGGTTTGGGCGTGCTGGCCTTGTTCAAACTGTTGATCACTCTGGGTAACACACTCTCACTCATCATAGTTGCAGTATAAACCACAGGTGGGCTCTGTGGGTGTTGAGCAAGCACAAATGTGCTTGAGCAAGTGTTTGCAATAGTGATTTACTAGCCACCCTAGTAAGCAGACATCCTTGGATACAATTGGCCGGCCAATACTTTCTACTTGTTTGAGGTTTATTTTTTCATTGGACTAAGGACTTAAAGCACTTGGCCATTTGTTTCGTCTTGTTCTTATGATTTTAGTTCTTTTTTTTTTTATTTCCAATTTTTTCCTTGGGTACCGATTTTTCCTAACATATCTGCAAGTTGAACTGTCCGAGGTTTTCCAAATGAGTACTACTATTATATATATATATATATATATATATATATATATATATATATACAGTAGCGTCCAAAACTAAGGGACAAAATTTTAAAACCTAATATTTGTTAGAAATAACAACTGTGAAAAGCTGAAATTTTGACAACTAGTAGTCTTTATCATCCATAATAACATACTAAAATTTGAATCATTTGCAAAGGATAGAAAAAATTATAACAATTATTTATTTATTTTCAAAATAGGATCGTCCAAAAGTAAGGGACAAAATTGAGGGAAAAACAATGTAAACAGTATGCTATATTCAAATTTTTGATTTCCTCTAAAGAATAAGTCTTACTTAGTCATTTGTAAACGTTGCATCAGCCGGCACCATGGCGAAACACCAAAAAACTTGATTACTCTGTGAGACAAGCTATTGTGAAGCTACACAAGGAAAAAGCACACCATTAGAGAGATTTCAGAAAAAAGTGAAACGTTCCAAGAGTGTTGTAGGCAGGGTTGCTAAATCCTACAATGATACTGGCAAAATAGTTAGTGCTTTTAAAACCGGCAGACCCGGCAAAACTTCGGCAAGAGAAGATCGAATAATGCAGCGTATGTCATTAAAGGACCGTTTTAAGTCTTGCACAGAAATTAAAAAGGGTTATGAATAGTACCTCATGTGTTAATGTGTCAAGACAGACTGTTTGTAGACGACTGCAAGAAATAGGGCTGTTTAATCGAACCCCAGGGAAGAAACCACTTGTTAGTTCGAAGAATAAGAAGAAGAGATTAGAGTTTGCAAACAGGTATGTAATTTGGACATATGAAAATTGGGCAAATGTATTTTTCAGTGATGAAAGCAAGTTTAATTTATTTGGAAATGATGGAAAAAAACAATGTAAAGAGACGTATTGGTGAAAGATTAAGTGCAAAGTGTACTAAGAAAACTGTCAAGTTTGGGGGCTGAAGCGTCATGGTAATGTTTTTTCTAGCCAAGGTACAACGCCTCTTGTCCGGTTACAAACTCGTGTAAACGCGCAGATCTATAAAAACATTGTTCAAGATCATGTTGTGCCAATCATACAGAATTCAGGTTTCGATAGGACTACCTTTATGCAAGATAATGCCCCATGTCACAAGGCAAAGGTGGTAATGAGTTACCTTAGCGAGCAAGATTTGGAAATTATGGATTGGCCACCGCAAAATCCTGACTTAAATCCAATAAAAAATCTTTGGAAGACCTTAGGAGTGAAAGTTATGGAAAGAAATCCAACTAACACGGAGGATTTGTGGGTGAAGCTTCAAGTAGAATGGTCTAAAATTAGTATCGAAGATTGTCAAGAACTGATTCGTTCTTGTAGTCGAAGATGTGCAGCTGTCATTGAGAGCAAGGGCTCATTTACTAAATATTGATTGTACATGTATTTTTATTGTTTTTTTTTGCCGTTTACATTGTTTTTCTCAATTTTGTCCCTTACTTTTGGACGTTCCAAATTTGAAAATAAATAAATAATTGTTATAATTCTTTTTCTATCCTTTGCAAATGATTCAAATTTTAGTATGTTATTATGGATGATAACGACTACCAGTTGTCAAAATTTCAGCTTTTCACAGTTGTTATTTCTAACAAATATTAGGTTTTAAAATTTTGTCCCTTAGTTTTGGATGCTACTGTATATATAAATAATTATTTATTTAAAAATTATAACATAAATATGTTATAAAATCACTACAAAAATAGCCATTTTGTTTCAACACCTCTGGTGTCTTATCAAGTGATGATGTTGAATGTAGATGTTATAATTTTTAAATAAATAATTATATTCGCTCTACTCGGTATTGAGCACTCTTTTAAGAATAGTAATTGTTGGTTATTGGAATTTATTCCGTATACACCAATCATATACTTGGATATATATATATATATATATATATATATATATATCCAGACAAATGAGAGAAAGAACAGATGAAGTAAAATTCCGCTGTTTGTAGCATTTACTATTAAAAAAAGTGCTCAATACAAAGTAGAGCAATATATTATTTTTATTATAAGAGATTATAACAAAAACATATTGAAATCGCGACACAATAGCATTCATGTTTCAGCAGTATGCTAGACCTCTTCATACGATGGTAAGTATCGTATGAAGAGGTATAACATAGTTCTGAAACACGAAAGCTATTGTATAGTGATTTCAACATGTTTTTGTTATAATCTCCTATAATAAAAAAAATAATAATATCTGTATGTTTAAATAAGGTGTATTTTTGTTAATCATTACACCCCAAGCAAGGCAACAAAGTCACTAAGGTGCAGGTAGTTACTTAGTGTGAAAGAATATAAGAAAAAGAAAAACATTATTAAAGAGGGAAAACAATAAAACAGAAATTAACAAGATAAAAGATAATGACTGACATTGCATTTAAATTTTTGAAGATCAAATTTGATGATATCAAGCAATATCTGTGCAAGAAACTTTTGAAGATTATAACGTTGCACTAGGCCAACCCCACTCTCTGAACGACAATTGCATATGCACAAAAAGAACTAGTCAACATCACTTGATGCTGTCAAGCTGCAGGTGTGACATCAAAGTTTTCCTTCTCCCAGTTGGATAACATAACAAAGGCTTCTGTGTCCAACTTTTATATAATTAAAAAAAAAAAATATTTGGAGTCTTTAAGTAATTTTGTAATTTTGCCGCTTTATTAATCTAGGATTTTAATCTAATCACTTCACTGCCACATGTATGGAAAAATTCTACTCTTTAAATTATTAAAAAGAAGTGTATCCAGAGAAAGCTAATGCAAAATAAAGGAAATAAAAAGCATTTTGTGAGAAGCCTTATTCACACTACTCAGTAATAAAATATTCTGTTGTTTTATTAAGATGAAGCTGGTACATTTAATGGCATCAAGTGATACATCCAACTGTTACCATGACAACAATATATTTCATTACTTAGGAGTAATAAATATGTAAAGTTACATGGTGTTTTATATTATAGAATCGGTATTTGGATGTATGCATGTACATACATATATATCACAACCACTGACAAAAGGAAAATGGTAATAAACTATAGAGACACATGTGTATCTATCAATTTATATATGTATCTCAGTCTGTACCTTATCTATCTATCTATCTATCTATCTATCTATATATATATATATATATATATATATATATATATATATAATAAAAAGGCTTAAACACTAATATTCCATGGTCATAATTTATTCCATTGGAATAATAAATACGATCCAATTCATCAGACCTACAAATTAAAAAAAAAGAAAACAGAAAAAATAACTCCGGAAATAAAAACAGAATTTAGAGAGAGTGTAAGTATGAGGAGGAGGGAGATTAAACCATAACAGAGAGAATTTTAGGAGAGGTGGGAGGAAGGGGTTTAAGTAAGAGAAAAATGAATGTTGTCGGATGTCTAATGCATAAAGATACATTTTGTGGTGACATACACACACCATAGACAATCTAATGTTAGAATAAGAGGGAGGGAAAGACGAGGTAGGGGAGAGAGATGGGACGAAGGAAAGTAAAATTGCGTTTACTTAAAGGTCCGCTTTGTAATTGAGAAAATTTGACAAATTTAATATCGACTACAGGTTACAAATCAAAAATAAATATATAAAGATAAATATAACGATTATCTAATCTAGCAAGGACCTATATTTCTATGTTCAAAACCACATGTGAATACACGCATACACAATAACATATACCCGTATATACATACACATAGGCGTGTACCCACATACATATACCCATGTACACACATATAAAAATATATTCACATATCCACACATACACATATTCATCTATATCCATATACACACACTTTTCACATACATATACATACATACACATACACATATCTATATATATACATATATATATACATATATATACACACACACACACACATACAAATATAATATATATATATATATATATATATATATATATATATATATATATATATTCAATTTGTTTGTATCAATCTATTCATCCTAGTCTATCTCTATCTATCTATCTATCTTACTATATTTATATCTATCTATCAATCTGTTTATCTTAGTCTATTCATATCTGTCTATCAATCTATCTTGCTCTCCTTGCATCTATCATTATATATATTTATCAATCTATCTATCTATCTACATATATGTACATAGAAAAAGATGAAGAGAACATTTTTGTATTAATAGCAAGTAATTATCTCAGAAATATTATTGCTTATCCTTTGCATTTCTCGTGTCACATGTTGGCAGATGCGCATGGCAAATGAGTTGGAGGGGATGTAAAAAAACCAATAATCACTAAGTTTTAGTAGGAACATGACAATCAACAAGTATATAAGTACTATTGATATGTATGAGTTGTTGATTTAACATGGAGTTGTAACTTTCGTGTATACATTTAATCTTCATTAAAATCCCCCCATATATATATATATATATATATATATACCTGCATACATATAAATAAGCATTATATTTTTTCTCTTTGTACATATGTCTGCATGCATGTGCATTCATTTCTTTGTGTATTAGACTTTTGTTTAAAACTTGTATATGAATTATCTTTTAGTTTAAATATCGAAGTCTGTTCTTTTTTAAGTCTGTACCTAATCTAAGTCTGTTCATTTCTTTCTGTCTATCTATCTATCTATCTAATCTCATTCTGTTCATATCTATCTATCTATCTATCTATCTATCTATCTATCTATCTAATCTCATTCTGTTCATATCTATCTATCTATCTATCTATCTATCTATCTAAGTCTGTTCTTTTCTAAGTATGTACCTAATCTAAGTCAGTTCATTTCTATCTTAGTCTGTTCTTATCTATCTATCTAATCTCATTCTGTTCATATCTATCTATCTATCTATCTATCTATCTATCTATCTATCTATCTAAGTCTGTTCTTTTCTAAGTATGTACCTAATCTAAGTCAGTTCATTTCTATCTAAGCCTGTTCTTATCTATCTACCTATCTATAGTGATTTTCCAAGCATAGCTTAGATGTGACCAAATGTAAGGGGTACCCGGTGTGGATCAAACTCACTACTCAGTCGTAATTGTATTAGCAAGACAAGCTTGCTAACTATTACACTGCCTCAAGGTTCCCCTATCTATCTGTTTATATAAGTCTGTTCATTTTTATCTATCTATCTATCTATCTATCTATCTATCTATCGTCCTATCAATAAATAGATCGGATCATTTGTTTGTTTGTTTGTTTGTTTCTTTCTTTCTTTAGCTCCTTCAGTTCTAGTCTTCACAACTAAAACCCACCACACTACACAGATTGTAGCAAACCACTCTCCATCACTTTGTATTCCATTCATGAGATGTAAATTCCCTTCGAACAGCTTCTTCCAGTGAACCACTACTTTGTGGAATCAACTTCCACAAGGATGCCTGCCCAGTCACAACAATCTTAACCTGTTCAAATCTAGGATTAACCATTATCTTCCTCACATACCCTCATAAACTGTGCTCCTTAGCTCTTTGTTACACTATCTACTTCGAGTGGCTCTTGAGCCTAGTACAGGCTGAATTTTTTTATAAAAAAAATTTCTCTATATATTCATTTGTTCTCTGTTTTATACTGATACACATATTTGAACGGAAGTAGTGATATAAATACACTATACTTTCCCAGATTTTAATTTGTATATGTTTCTTAAAATATTGTACCTTTTAAAGGTATATATTATACAATTCATAAAACATACATAAATACAAATATCTATCTTAGTTCATACCTATCTATGTACATAGTACTAGACCACCCTCATTCCCTTCATATTCCACTGGTGAGATGTTAGTTCCACTCTTAACAACTTCATCTCATCTGTTTTATGGAATCAACTCCTAAGAGGATGCTACCCGGATCATTACAATCTTAACCTGTTCAAGTCCAGGTCACCGTTATCTCCCCACATATCCCCATAAATTGTATCTTTTACTCTTTAACCCTCTACCTTGAGTGGGTCTTGGCCTTTGTACAGGGTGAACATCATTGTAAAAATATACCTACTTTTGTTTGTTCATATCTTTCTATCTACCTCAGATATATATATATATATATATATATATATATATATATATATAAAGTGGACATTGTTGTCAACACCCAGTGGTGACAGTCTGTTTCATGCTTAAATGCAATCTATAGGCCATATTATATTTACATATGGTCTATTACTGACCTTTTGCACTTCAACCTATAAATGTAGTTTACCTTAATGTTATATTTTTATCATATATATATATATATATATATACACATTTTTTTTATAGATACAAATATTTAAGTAAATGCTCTGTTTATAATAAACAGTATTAAACAACATTTACTGGCCTGAATGTCCGAGAAATTTTCACAGAAAATATTCGTCTTCTGACAGGATTCGAACCTGTATCCTATACGGAACTGTCATTTAACTTGACGTGCCTTTACCGATTTAGCCATAGAGGCGCGTTTGGTTAGCAAGGTCGAATTTACTGTATTTAAACTTCAATCTTCCATGAATCTCTCACGTACATTCATATCTGCTCATGGCGTATCAAATGTAAACAAATGACGTCACACATTATGAAATGGACAAAGTCCAACAATTATTTTAAGACATTTTTATGTTTATACATTCTTTTTATAGATAAAGATAAGATGTTTATAATATATATATATATATATATATATATATATATATGTATATAAATAAAAAGAAAGAACAATAAGATATATAATCCGGTGTTCTTACAGATATTTTTATTTTTACAAAATAGTGCTCAATGTAAATTTACAGAGCATAATATTATAAATTAATTGATTTAAAATATGGTTTTTTCTGCTACACAGTTCTAACCATGTTTCAAAAATAGAAGCTAAAAGCCCCGAATTTAATTTTGCAATTAAATTAAATTAATTAAATTAATTTAATTGCAAAATTAAATTCGGGGCTTTTAGCTTCTATTTTTGAAACATGGTTAGAACTGTGTAGCGGAAAAAAACCATATTTTAAATCAATTAATTTATAATATATACACACACATATTGTGTGTATCTGGGCAATTTTTTGTTTGAATTTTAGTCAAATATGTATAAATAAATAAACCTGGTGTAACAGCAAAATTGTCTAAATCATGCAACAGCATGTGATAATTGTCCACCCCACAAAATGTTTAATATCTAAAAAACCACTAAACTACTTGAGTTTCTTTTTTCCAGGTTTTCAGATAAGACGTTTAGCCATCTTGACACCATTTGTTGTAAGAATCACTGAAAAACATTTTGAGGTATTCAGCTAGAAATAGAACAGGTTAAAATCGTTTTGTGTCAGCCCCACTATGTCTTCCCAACTAAACAATGGTGAGAGGAAAAAGATCATTCAGGCTTTCAGTAATGGTACCAACATTCTTACTCTGGCATCTGTCTTCAAAGTCCATTCAAGAACCATCAAGGGAACGGTGAAGAAGTTTAAAAAAGAGGGAATAGGAGAGAGGAAAACTGAATCAGGATGTTACAACAGCAAGAGGGATCATCATTTCAACTTAGAGCTGAATACATTCTCATTGTTCAAAGTAGAGTCCAATAGTGTTATAAAAAACCTCAGTGAATTCCAGTAAGATATCTTTAATCATTTCTAAGTTACAATGGTTCAAAGCTTAATCTAACAATTGGACCATTTTGCTGTTACATGATTTGGACAATTTTGCTGTTGCACCCGGTAATATATATGTGTATGTGTATGAGTACATATATAATAATAATAATAATAATAATAATAATATAAATATAAGTAATTATACTCGTTTGGAAAAACCATAGGTGTTTTTGGCTTGTAAATGAACAAACCAATACCCAAGGAAAAATAAGGGATAAAAAAAGAAAGAACTAAGAACATGTAATTGAGGCGAAAACAATCGTCCAGAATCCAAGTTTAGAGTCCAAAGAAAAAAAAACCCAAAACAAGTAAAACAAAAGTAACTAAGTAAAGTGCTCAATACACTAAATAGAGCAAATAGGTAGGTTTGCCTGGCTCTTTAGGTTCATAGTTATATATATATATATATATATATATATACACCTTTTATGGGAAGTTTCCAATGAAGAAAGTAGAAGATATGCTTTGATAACTGGATTTCAGAATAAAATATTTTAGTAGCATTGTGATTTCCCACCTGATGAAACATTAATAAATTTTTTTAACATTGAAACAAGATGTACAGTTTTGTAGTGGGTATGTGCATGCTCTAATGTAACACTACATAAATAAATATAATATAATATATATATATATATATATATATATATAAATAATAATTTATATTTTTCTTTAAGTATCTATGAGTAACTATATGTAAGCATGAAAAAGATGAAGTTAGATAAACCAACTATGACAATGTATAGAAAGTAGAAGAGCATCATAAACACACAGGTGTCTATCCAAGGTCATTATTCCTTAAGTATTCCTCAGCTTCTAACTCGTGATCAATTGGTAGATGCAAGGAATCAGATACAATGGAAATTACTGTCACATGCACTGAATATATAAACAGGCATACACGAGGAGGCTTGAGTACACATGCACAAATATTTCAGCATGCAGTGGCTGCATTAGGGTGAAGAGATAGAGTTGTTGAACTGATTTTTCAAGGTGTATTAATCCAAATGATATTGGCAGGTGTTTCCAAAAAAACATCATTTAATATATACTCAGGTGTATTTGCAAGTGAAATAATCTCTGCCAATTTAATCATGTTGTTCATCCATCTCTTGGAATGAGTTTTTTATCTATCAAGTTCTGTTCATATCTATCTATCTATCTATCTATCTATCTATCTATCTATCTATCTATCTATCTATATCTATTTCAGTCTATTCATAATTATTTATTTATATATCATTTTATTTATCTATCTATCTTTATCTATTTCAGTCTATTCATAATTATTTATCTGTCTATTTATTTATATATCATTTTATTTATCTGTCATTTTTATCTATCTATCTATCTATCTATCTATCTATCTATCTATCTCAGTCATTTCATAATTATTTATCTATCTATCTATCTATCTATCTATCTATCAATTTTAACGTAATTTCTCCAAATAAAGTGGTCAGTGTTATAATTATATTAAAGGGATAATTATTATTAAATTAGATATAATAACATTCAATACTTATCAAAGACCAACACATAATTTTTCAACCACCAAACAGGACTTTCGATGAAGTTCCAAGGAATGATTGAAAAATTATGAAACTCTGAGTTTGTCTTCAATAAATACTGACTCTTATTATAACTAATGTAAAAATAATGATATATAAAGTAAAAGATGCTGCATACATATATATATATATATATATATATTTATATATTAAAGAAAAACAGACCACTTTAAGGTTTGATTATAATAATTTATTTCACCAGAGCTCTTTTAAAGGACTCCAGATCATCAGATAGCACTTCCAAAAATGAAACGAAAAATGAAATGAAAATTGATGGGTAGTGTAATATATATATATATATATATATATATATATATATATATATATATATATATATATATAATGATAAAATATAGTTTTAATGTATACTATATTTATGTATTAAATTACTGAAGATCAGGGATAAAGCATATGTAAATATAAAAGTTGACATTGAAGTCAATGCCTTGCAGCAACAGTCTGTTTCATGCTTAAATGCCTGATTGAGTTTGAGCATGAAACAGACTTTGAATGCTGGATGTTGACTTCAATGTTCACATTTATATTTTTGTATATATATATATATATATATATATATATATATATATATATATATATTGTATATTAAAGCATGTTTGGTGAAATAATTTAGACATATTATGTCTATTTATTTTAGTTTTAATCCTTTCAAGTTCACAAATTATTTGATGGCTATAGAAAATTAGGAAAAATTCCAAAATTTTCTTTCAAATTATTTTTATTTTCACAAGTCCTTTCAATCTCATCTGAGATCATCTTCAGGGAGTTAAAATATCTATGGATTCGTATACAGTGGCTCCGTAGATTTGATTTTCAGCGTTCCGAATTTGAATCTGCAAGGGAGGTAACTTTGTAATTTTTATTTTAATATCTGAAAATGAAAACGGTTTTTAGTTTTTTAGTTATAATATTTTAATTTAGTATTTTATATAAAACTTTGCTGCTACAAACATTTAAGAATTTTGATGCTATACTCATAGTTGTCTTGATTTTTGACTGCAGTTCTCTTCTATAAAGGGCTTCCAGAATTTTAAGTTTTTGCTTATTATTATTTTGAGGAAGTACTAATGTATTTTCAACTAATATTTATCTAAACTGTGAAAATTACATCTACTGGCTTGTGCATTCAATAACAACAATGTGCCTTCTAGTAGGGTTTGAACCTGCATTTCCCTTTGTTGGACAAACCCCTATCTGATTTGTTGTCTTACAATGGGGGACAGAGATTAGTCCTACATTGGGGAATGCAGGTTTGTACCCTATTGGAGAGCACAGTTTCTTTATTAAGTCCCTTGAATGCACAGTTCAGTTGATGTATTTTAAACTGTTTATAAAAACAGGGCATCAACTCA
Organism: Acanthosepion pharaonis; assembly: GCA_903632075.3. Taxonomy (NCBI): domain Eukaryota; kingdom Metazoa; phylum Mollusca; class Cephalopoda; order Sepiida; family Sepiidae; genus Acanthosepion; species Acanthosepion pharaonis. The sequence continues at coordinate 1,258,319 of CAHIKZ030002900.1, forward strand.
AACATGGGTATCCATAAAATAACGTTTGGAGTAGTAGGAAATAATATTGGATATGAAATCCATTGACTCTTTAGAAATTACTTTACATATATATATTTATGTATATTCATTGTATTCAGCTTTTTACATAGGTTTTATCACATCTACTTCCATCTTTTCACATCAACATCTGCCTATCTATACATCCAGCTGTCTGCCAATCAGCATTTATAAAAATCAATCAAGCTATCTACATGATTAGCAATTAGCACAGGTACCATGAGCTACGAAAAAAATGTACCCATATATGAAGTCGACATGAACCTATTTAATTAACCGTTTACTCACTTATGTCTGTGTTGTGAAAATGAAACGAAAATACAAGTAAGTGAATCAATATGAAAGGAAAACTTGCATAACTGACCATTGAAAAGAACACGAGGCATAAATTATTTATACCTGCATTTTTCAATGCAGACTGATGTCCACATTGATTTATATATAAATACACGCACACACACACACATTCATGTATATATTTTTCTATTCTTTTTCTATATACCGATATTCCTTCAGAATGTGGACAGTCATGACTCTCCACAACTTCCTGTACTTTGTAGCTCTTAGTAAGGTTTGTCTTTTTTCTATTCTCTATTTTACCAACCCATTATGCAAGGACATTAGATAAGTTATTGGCGACTTTTCTCTGGTCTACTTGCCTATAGTTTGTCCTGGGTATGACAATAAACTACATCTGATGGCAAGGTCCATGATCAGGGGGTTGAGGTTAAGTGTGTGTGAAACTAAAATATATATATATATATATATATATATATATATATATATATATATATATATATATATATATATATATATATATATATGAAGAAATATAGTTTTAAGGTGTGTTATATTTATGGGATAAAGTGCTCAATATCAGAGATAGAATGTATGTAAATATAAATATAAAAAGTGAACATTGAGGTCAACACTCAGAGGTGACAGACTATTTCATGCTGAATGCAATGTGTTCAGCATGAAACAGCCTGTTGCCTCTGAGTGTTGACTTCAATGTTCACATATATATATATATATACTAGCAGTAGAGCCCAGCGTTGCCCGGGTATATGACAGTATGAGATAGATCAAGTATCAACCATCATAAAGACTGAAAAATAAAATTGACAAAGATTATTGTTTAAGGTTGACGGACACGCATGTCTTAATTAATTTTTTTTTTTTTTTTTTTTTAATTGGTCAAACCCAAACTCAAACAAAAACATTGTTTTCAATCGTTATGAGTCTACCGATTGAATAGAATTTTATTATAAACAATTGTATTGTAAATGGAATTTTTAAAGCATTATGAATGTAAAAATAAAGAAAAAAGTGTGCAAGACAATAAGAAACACTATCTGCCAAAAAAAAAAGTGAAGTTTTGTTGAAATCGGTTGAAAAATGTAGGAAATCCGATCCCATATGTAATGAACACACACACACAAACAACCTAGGTTTTATAATAAGTATAACTCAATATGAGTTGTCCCTCTTTCATTCTTGCGAAGACTCTTAATCGTGTTTTCAAATTGATTTCATGCAAAAACAATTGTTTTCCAATTTTTGGCGCTGTCAGAACCACCATAAGGTAATTTTACGTAGTCCTGTGAAGTTTTGTTGAAATCGGTTGAAAAATGTAGGAAATCCGATCCAATATATAAACGTACAGACACACACACACACACAACCTGGGTTTTATAATAAGTATGATATATATATATATATATATATATATATATATATATAAACAAGGTATTATGTCTGTTTAATTTTTTATTATATTCTAGTGGGTGGAGAATACTATTTGCAAAGGAAAATTTATAGAGACCGCATGAAGCAAAAGACGAAAGAGGCTGCCCAAGAAACTACTATAACCATTCCATCAAACTCAGCCTCCTGTGGTGTAAGATCAAAACAGATGTGTTGGAGGAATAGGCCGGAAATTACTCCTGCTAGTCAGCCATAGTCAGTGAAGCCACTGGAAATTTTGAAGAGGCTTGGCATCAAAGACTCATCGTTACAGGAAAATAACCCTGCAGAACAAGGCAGACAGGCATTGAAAGAATTGACTTTCTGTACCATTTTTTTTTTGACATTATTCATAAAATTAAATTTTATAAAGTAAGTCAGTTGTTTCTTTGTCATCAGGTCTTCAAAACATTTTAAAATATTTCCCAAACTAAAAATTATGACAGCCTTTCTTTAAATAAGGATCAAAATAGACATGATGGCATAATGGATAGTAGGTTGGATTGAGGAATCAGAGTCAAGTTCAAATTGATGTTAAGTTTGTTGCATTCACTTACATGCAAATACCATTGGGAAAGGTATGAATCCCTTATTTTCTCCTTCTAACCAGACTGGATACTCTAGTGTTGGGTGGCAACTCGTCTACAAGAAAGAGAACTCTGATTTCACAACCTCCAACTCTGGGATAAATAGTTTCACCAGCCTGCAATTAGCCAAGCATGGTTAGTATGGCTACACTTCTGAAGGCAAGGTCAATCGGGGAGGTGTTCCTTCAACAAGAAAAATAGGTGTTCAGTGTTGGAAATTTCTCAAATAAATTAAACGAAAGAGAAAGACTAGTTTTCTGGCATATATTGGCATATGAATGAAACAGGTATTGACATAATTTAAGGAAAATAATAATGATTTTTAGCTGAGGTACTTTATTAAAAATTAAAAATTTGAATAAAATATTTAATATACATATTAAAAAAGAAATGTCAATTCAATGCTTTTTTTAGGGCAGTCTTAATTCCTCTATCACACATGACATCATTGTGGACTGTTTCAGACCATGAGTTGCCATGAACTGTTGATTCCTTTGTCTACTCTTGCTCTCTTTTTCTCTTTCTTTATATATATATATATATATATATATATATATATATATATATATAATAAAAAGGCTTAAACACTAATATTCCATGGTCATAATTTATTCCATTGGAATCATAAATATGATCCAATTCATCAGACCTACTAATTCAAAAAGAAAACAGAAAAACAACTCCAGAAATAAAAATAGAAGTTAGAGAGAGTGTAAGTATGAGAGTGTGGGACGAATGTTAGTGTTAAAGAGAGGGGTAACTGACGAGAGAATAAATGGAATAAATTATGACCATAGAATATTAGTGTTTAAGCCTTTTTATTATATCCTTACTCTGTCCTGGACATTGAGTTCTACTTGGATTCTATCCTCTTGGAATTTTTTATTCAAAAAATATATATGTATGTATGTGTATGCATGTATGTATATATATTTATATATTTTGCATATGTATGTGTATATTTACCACTAATATTATATATATATATATATATATATATATATATTATACACTCTTAGATTAGAACATATAATTAACCACTACAAAATTGTACATTTGGTTTGACATTTAATAAAATGTTGAAACAAAATGTACAATTTTGTAGTGGTTACTTATATGTTCTAATGTAACAATGTATAATTAAATATTTATTGGTCTACTCATGTATTAAGCCCTATTTTAAATTAATAACTTTGAACGTTGCAATTTTATTCTTCGTTCTTTTACATTTATATATATATATATATATATATATATATAAGTGCGCAGGTATGCAGAAATTGAAATTCAGGGTCATTTGGAAATCTTGTGGCACAATATGAACACCAGTCCTCTGTATCTTTCTATATTTCTGAGATGAGGTATGAGCTCATCTGTGTGTACGTCATCCGGTGCAGTTGCAGAAAGAAATATAAAGGGGAGACAGATCGTCCCCTTAAGGTAAGGCTTCAAGAACACCAGAAAGCTGTAACACGAGGGGAAGTGGAGAAATCAGGCATGGCTGACCACATATGGAGAGAAAAGGGAGATTACCACCCTCTGTGGAATCAGGTTGGAATCATAGACAAAGAACATCATTGGAAAATTCATAAACTTAAGGAATCAGCACTTATGGTAGACCACAAAAATCTCCTGAGCTGATCAAGCATACAAATGAATACAATATGGGAACCAGTAATAAGGAGTGCCAGAGAAAAGAGAGAATAACAATGAATACTCTGGTAAAAAATCTAAATGATAACAGCAAAAATTACAATATGAGCACTGGTAAAAAACGGTGGCTGAAGATATTAGGTTTATAATACCCAGAAATTCATACACAGATGTCCTCAAGGACACATGGCAAAGTGGATAAAGGCATTAATTAGATCCAGTGACAGGACCCAAAATACCTGGTTAAGGTGGTGGAGAACTTGGAGAGGGCAATTAACAGGAGATAACTGATAACTGATATCCATTAGACATGGCACATGGAACTAGAACAGTCTACCCCAGTGAGCGAAATAAAGGGTTCCATTCGACATTCCAACCACCTGAAGAAGGCCAGAATGTACAACAGCCAAAATGTTGTGATAAATATGGCAACAAAGATGAAGAGAATAGTCTGAATAATACAAATGTATCTGTATTCGACTTTTCCAAATAGTGAGGTTGGTTCTGTAAAATCAAATGATATGTATGTGTAGTCTGGCTGTTTGTTTCTAAAAATTGAGTTGCTGTTGGGAGTATTGGTATATATATATATATATATATATATATATATATATATATACACACACATGATGTAATGAATATTGGCTTGGAATTAGAAATCGGAGAGCTGAGTTCAAATTACAGTCAAGTGTTTTATGTTCACTTATGCACAAATACCCTTGGGAAAGCATATGTTTCCATCTTTTCTATCCCCGGCTATGGGTAAAATAGTAGGATTTGTATCCAGAAAAATCATTGAAATCCCTCAATGTACAGTCAGAAGAGTGTACATTCAAAAAGAATAATTCTTTTAATCTATAAAATATGTTTTAGCTTTAAATAACACAGAAAGGTCTGAGAAACTGTAAAAAAGAAAGAAAGAAAGAAAGAAAGAAAGAAAGAAATCAATCAATCAATCAATCTATCTATCTATCTATGTTCAAACATATATTGTTACATACAACAGACAGCCAATGTCTATTATGTTTGATCATAAAAATTCCAAACTTCATATTGTTGCTTTAATTTTGGATGAAAATAAAGACAAAAATTGTCCAATATTTGGATATTTTTTATTGTTGTTCATTGATCTAAGCTTTTGGCTCACATGACCCATCTTCAGAGTGTTTACATGGACATTTAAACAAAGATATTCAATATCAAAGATAATATTCTGTTATGCTGACATAGAAGATAACAGTTGTGGAATAGCAGATGCAGGTCGTAAATTCATGATGCAGTTCTATGATGTCGTACCAGATGAGAGAACAAAATATTAAAAACAAAACCATATGCTTAGATGCAATGTAATGTGTTGTGACTAGTTTGAAATGTAATTTTGTTGAGTGTGGGTTGCTTTGTTTTGATGTAGATGGCACTCCAATATCGGAAGGTTCTTTTTACTTTGTGTATGTGTGAGTATTATTGTGTTATCAACTAATATCTCTCTAATATTATGTACATAGCTATGTTTTTCTAAGAACTAAATAGAACTAAAATCAGAAATGTGACAGGTAAGTCTATGGGAGAGTGTGGTTCTTGTAAAACCAATATATGTAGTGGGTTTATATATATATATATATATATATATATATAATGTTAATAATCCTCAAGATTATAAGATATAAAATATAAAACAAGAGCTCAGTGTTTAAACAGACCGATTTAAGATCATATTGAATAAATTCATTTGCTGATTAAAAACTGTGATTGTGCTGGTGAGGAAAAATATATTTTTTATTAATATATTATAGCTCTGTCATTATACACTGAGCACTATTTTATTAGTATAAGCATGCAAGGTGTGACATTTTATATTTATTTATATATACATATATATATATATATATAGGCAATTCTGAAATAGCTGGAAATTCTACCAGGATTCATCATTGGTGACTGACTATAAACTTAACAACATAAGATATGCAGATGACACAGTACTGATAAAATGGATTGCACAAATAAGAAGAAAAAATAATGATATAATCAAGATGTTGATATTCCACACTTTTCTTCTATATGCCGTGTCCCTTCAGGACGTATGCGATCATGGCCCTCAACATCTTCCTGTCCCTTGTAGCTCTTAATAAGTTTTGTCTTTTTGTTATTTCTCCAAAACCCTCTCCTACCATCTACTTGCTTAAGCCTGCTAAGTATGTCATGCATTGCTTTCCCTTGTCTCTCTTCCCCTCTATCTGCCCTGTGAGTATCAGATTTTCTAAGCCCTCCTTTCTCATTACATGTGCCTCTTCCTGAAGTTTCCTCTTTGTTTGCATCCTCTCCAAAACCTCATTGTTGCTCACATGTTCATCCCAATACGTCTTTGGATCTCAGAGTCACTCTGTCAAAACACTTCCTATATTTCTGAGATGAGGTATTATGTACAGTATTTACATTAGTCGGACTATTGTCCTCATCTTTGTCACCATATTTGTCACAACGTTTTGGCCGTTGTACGTGTTGGAATTTCGAACTGAACCCTTTATTTCGATCACTGGGGTAGACTGTTCCATGTTTGATGGATGTCAGTTATCAGTTATCTCCTGCTAATTTTCCCTCTGAAAGTTCTCCACTGTCTTAACCAGGAATTGAACTCAACTTCTTTTGGGTCTGTCACTGGATCTAACCAACGCCTTTATCCACTGTGCCATGTGTCCTTGAGGACATCTGGGTATGAACTTCTGAGTATTATAAACCTAATGTTTTCAGCATCATTTTTTACCAGTGCTCATATTGCAATCCATCAAACATGGCACGTGGAACTAGAACAGTCTATATATATATATAGTAATGATAATAATAATAATTAAATAATTAAGAAAGAAACAACTTCAAGGTTCCATGACTATAATTTATATTATATATTTTTCCTGGTTCATCAGGTCACATCTCGAGTTACAAAGGATTTTAGTTTGTTTTATTTTTAATTCCCTTACAAACTTATATTAAAAATAATAGAAAGCAAATTTCTTTATAACTAGGGATATGACCTGATGAACCAGGAAAATATATTTTCTGGGGAAATAAATTATAGTCATTTAACCTTATGATTGTCTCTTTCTTAATTATTTAGTTAATATTTGCTCTGTTGTTACATTGAGCTCTCTGGATTTCATCCTCTTTGGAATTATCCACACAGATTACCAAACCCTTCATTACCTTACTATATACATATACATATACATACATACATACATATATATATATATATATATATATATATATATATATATATATATATATATATATATTCTTTACTCTGATGAAGACTGATGTGAATTGAAGGCTTGGGACAACAGAACATGAATTTTGACCAATTTATTCACATACAATATCGAAACCATATTCATACATTAGGGAAGAAATATTCTTAAACGTAATAGACAAAAATGTCTATTGTTTTTAATGATAGCTGTTTAAAAGAACAATTTATGTGCTTATAACACACATGCACACACACACACACACACATATATATATATATATATATATATCCAAGTATATGATTGGTGTATACGGAATAAATTCCAATAACTAATTCTACAATCTACATTCAACATCATCTTGATAAGGCCAGAGGTGTTGAAACAAAATGGCTATTTTGTAGTGATTTTATAACATATTTATGTTATAATTTTTTAAATAAATAATATATATATATATATATATATATATATATATATATATATATATATATATATATATATATGGCCTGACAATTGCGTCTAGCAGGAAACAGCCTGTAAGCCTCTAAGTGTTGACCTCAATGTTCACTTTTTTATATATATATATATATATATATATATATATATATATGTATGTATATATGTATGGATGGATATATATATATTAGAGAATTTGTAAAAGATGAGTACATGATTCTAATAGATTTTATTATATTTGTTCCAATATTTCTGGTTGTTTAGTCTTTATAATTGTTCTTCCAAGGTTACTGCTTTATAAAAAGTGCAGTAGAGATGAACACTAGAGCTCTAGCTTACATATGCACAAAATGCTTCAATATGTATAGCTGTAAAAGTCACAGTAAAATCACTGCAGCTTATAAGATTATTGGATAGGAGACAGTGAGTTCCTGATATTTAAAGATGATACAAACACTTGCATACACACACATACATACATGTATGTATGTGTACATTACTGAAAGTTACTGCAGAACCAGGTATTTGAAGAGGTTAAAAGATCATCCATTCAAAAAGAAAAATAAGAAAGAAAATAGAAAGTAGCCTTTTTCAGCAAAATGTGTAATCTTTTTAAAGATTTCATATAACAAAATGGATTTTATACTTTAAACTTTTGCACTAATGCTTTTATGGTAAGTTTCGTGCATACATCAATATACACCTTATCGAGAGAACCTACGGAGACGTCTTGAAGTATTGAGAATTTATGTGTGTTACAACAGAAGGCAGAATGAATGATTCTGAAGGTGGAGCATTTTCTAGAAGATGTTATTCTCTCTCGAGTTTTGTTAATCCAGGCTTTGGAAAATTCTCTGTTGTTAAAATCCGAATGAAATTGTCTGGAATATCTTTGCACAGAAACCAACATTACGAATTGAGTCATGCATTTTTATCTGTCGACTTTCATCTGACATTCTTTTCATGTTTCAGAAAGTTTTTAAAAAAAATATGAACGGAATATATTTATTCCGTAGATATGATTTTTTATTCTACTTCGATGTATCACTGAAAATTTGAATACTTCTTAATGTATGTACATGTTAGCTGAAACATAAGGTAGATTTGTATCATTTTATATTTAAATCTGTGAGTGTTCCAATCTCAGTTCATTAATATATATTTATCTCAACACATTTCTTTCTTTGTCAGGATATTTATATATATCTCAGTTTCATTCTTTATTGTATCTAGCAAGCTTAGTCTATTCTTATCTCTCTCTCTCTTTCTATATATATGTATATGCAATTATGTATGTATGTATGTATGTATGTATGTATCAACGTTTGTGCTTTCTATCTATCTCTCTAATTCTGTTCATATATACCTACCTACCTACCTATTTCACTGTACATACATACATATATATATATATATATATATATATATATATATATATATATATATATATATA
>CAHIKZ030002900.1:1272500-1360000 GCA_903632075.3 Acanthosepion pharaonis
TTTTGGTTTGAAATGAAATTGCTGTCAAAATCCAGATGAAGTCAAATACAAGAAAACAGGGGTAAAAATACAGTGGATAGGCTACCGAAGATAGGAGAGACCAGCTTCACAGTAAAAGAGCCAGTCTAGGCTTCAATGTTACCGTTATGTACTCCAATTTCTGGTTCTTCTTCACGTTCTCTTTTGCAGCCGATTGTTGTAGTAGTAGTAGTAGTCGTCGTCGTCACTGAGCCAGCAGAGGTAGTGGTGGTTATAGTAGAAGTGAATGCCTAGTTTTCTGCTGAGAGTTTTTCTGACTAATGATGATGATGCTAGCAAAAGGATGTGTGTATGTGTGTGTGTTTGTACAGACTGGGGAGTTTCTCTCATGCACTCTCTTTCTCTCTCTCTCTCTCTCTCTCTGTGACTGTGCTTAGGGACTGTGTGTAGAAGGATAGACCTACATTTTTTTTTCTTTCAGTGTGAATCAGCACCCATGTTAGGAACAGTTGCAAAAATCTTTAAAAGTAAAAGCGAATGTAGGTTTGTGTGTATATATCTGACTGCTTATAAGATAAGTGTGTTAAATAATTGATGTATTTAATGCTTATATATACTTGGCAATATATATATATATATATATATATATATATATATATATATATATGTATATATATATGTGTGTGTGTGTATTTGTGTGTGCCTGTGTGTGTCTGTGTGTTGAGACATGACAACCATATTTTAAAAATGCATTAAGTGGTGACATATTTGTTACATATGTACATGTGAATATAAGCAGTATTATATTTGGCAGTATTAGTTACAATTGAAAATATATATATATATATATATATATATATATATATATATATATATATATATAAATTATATAATGGATATATATATATAATAGATATATATATATATATATATATATATATATATATATATATATATATATATGTATGTATGTATGTATGTATATATATATATATATATATATAAATTAATGAATATCATGCACTTAAAATAGCACAAGTAATCATCTTTATTTCATGTTAGCTATAAAAATAGTTTTCAATCTTTCAGACCTGCAAACCAAATATAAATGTAAAAAAATATTATTATAATATATATATATAACATATTTCACTTTCATTAAAGATTTATCAGAGAATGAGATATGGAGAAAAATGATAGATTGATAAATGTTTTCTATTCATTTCATTATGTCAGATTCTGAGACGTATTTCATCTGTATTTGATCCCTATTCATATATATATATATATATATATATATATATATATATATATATGTTCTATATGTATTAAATAAGTGTTATGCATTCAAAATGGATATATATATATATAAGGTGTGATGGGTAAATTATTGCCATTTTATATTTTTAATTTTGTGCATGCACATTGTTTGTTTTTGATTTTGTTGACTGCACAGTATAGTAGGGTCAGTTGGGCACCATCTCTGTGAGAAAAAGACCACCATGACACAATTCACTTTGGCAGAAATTTGGAAATGGCATACTGTACTACGTGGCATTCATGTAGGAAGCTCCAATACAGACATTTTAGAGTGTTTGGTGTCAATCTGAGGACAGTGCAGAGGATTCGGAAAGAGTTGGATGATGTATCTCGTCAACATCATGGTGTTTGGTGTGATTACTAGTGATGGCGTCATCATGCCGCCATTCATCTTCTCACAGGTCCTCAGACTCAACACGGAGGCCTACATCAAGTGCCTTGAGGTGGTAGTGCTGGCCTAGGTCAAGTGGGTGGCTGCTGGTAAACACTATATCTGACAACAAGACTCTGCACCATGCCACACAAGCAGGAGAACCCAGACATAGCTGTCACACATATCATCCTTTACATCTGACCACCCAACTCCTCAGATTGAAACCCCCTTGAAAGGGACACAGTTGAGTGAGAGACCAAATAAACTCCTTGTAATGACAAACAGAAAGCAAGGATTATGGCAGCATTCACCAACGTAACCAAGGAAACCATTCAGAAGAGTTGCAGGAGATTCTGATGTCATCTGGAGGCTGTGGTTGAAGCCAATGGCAATTTTATTGAATAAACTTACTCTTTAGTACTTCAACATATTTTTGTGTAATTTTGGGAAATATAGATAATTAGAATGAGATGTCAGTGTTATTTTCATTTTGTATCATTTAGATGACACTTCATCCATTGCACCTGTATATATATATATATATATATATATATATATATATATATATATATATATATATGTTATTTTTATAGATACAACTTATTTGAGCAAATGAATGTTTGAGAAATTTTGTAGAAAATATTCATTCTCCAACAGGAATCAAACCTGTATCCCATATGGAAACCGTCATTTGGCCTCATGTGCTTTTAACTGATTCACCCACAGAGGACTTCAAGTTTAGTAAAGTTCAAATTACTTTTTATAAATCAACATCTTTGACAATCTTTCTGGATATATCATCTCTGAAATGTAGCTTAATGTAAACAATGATAACATATGTGAAATGGATTAAATCCAACAAATATTTTAAATATATTTTCTGTTTATACATTATTTTTATGGCTACAACTTATTTGAGTTTATAAGGAATAATTTGTACTTTGCTAACCAGAAACTTCTCTGTGGCTGAATGGTTAACAGAACAAATGACAGTTTCTGTTTTGGATACAGGTTCAATTCCTGTCTTGAATTTTCAGGCTGGTAAATATAATTAATACTGTTTAATTAAAGAACAGAGCATTTACTCAAATAAGTGTATCCATAAAATAATGTATAGACAGAAAATATATTTTAAATATTTGTCGGATTTAATCCATTTCATATATATATATATATATATATATATATATATATATATATATATCTGTGGTGACGAGTTCATCAATGTTTGTCATGCTCATTACAATCTTTAACAAAATATACTATTGGTATAACTTAGATGCTAAAATGATTCCTTTACTATAACTAAAATATATCATTTTTTAAAATCTCTGCACATGAAATTAGAAAACACACATTTTCATATTTTAATATTAATTGTAGTAATTCTGTAAAAATAAACATTTGTTTTTAAAAAAAATTTCCAGACATTATAGAAAAAAAAGTGAGGACAAAGTCTTTGACATGTTTGTCTGTTTACTGCCCCCTTTCAATTTTTTATTGTTTTATAGTTGGTTATCAAGTCACTGACGGTAGAGATAGGAATAGTTGTTGTAGGATCAGAAAGTAGAAATGTATATTTAACTCACTGAGGCAAAGGGTGTGGATAGAGGTGTTTTCCATTTTTTAAAGTCAGGAGCATTGTGTGTGGGTCAGTGTGTGTGTATATGTGTCTGTGGGTGCATAGATAAACCTAATTAATGTGTTTACGTATCTCTCCTTTTAGTTTAATTTATTGTATGCTTATGATTAGTACTACTAACTGATATCATATTTCCTCAACACTACTCCAGTTACACTCCTCATGCCAACTCTTCTCTCAATGAGTTAAGACTGCCACTTTCTTTGATTTTTTTCTGGCTTTAAGTCCCAGCCAAATTTAATTTGCCCTTTTTCAATTGATGCATTCTGCTAAAAAACCTTAGATTGCACGGAATAAATTATTTAAAATGAACATTTGCAAACAATAAGTTGAAATAAAAATGTGTTCTTTGAAAAACAGGACATACAAGTCATTAGAGATTTTTAAAAGATTATTTATAAAATTAATGTGAAAAATACATTGTCTATTAAGTATGTCTCCAACTTTGATAGGGCTCAGATTTATGCAGCCCCACTAGCCATGTTAATTTTATTTCATTTTTTTTATTTACTTTCTTTCTTTGTTTTTTCTTCCTTCTTTATTATGAATACTATCAACAAAATGTATTTTGAGGCATCAAGTTAAAACAATTTAGGATTCAGCTGAAGTCAAGAATGAAAATGACGCACTACAAAAGATTTTTGTTGTGCTGAAATAGATATAATACTTGAATGGTGACTCACTCAGGCTGAGCCTGACAAGCCTGACACCCGAAGTTGCAAATGATATATATATATATAATGGAAGTATAGATATCATTATATAATGGATATATTTATATATATTTGTTTATATTCAGATATGTATATATATTTGCTTATATATATATATATATATTATATATATATATATATATATATATCATAATGAAGGTATAGATATGAATTATGTATTAAAATGGATGTGTGTACATATGTATATATTTTGTATGACAAATTGGAAAAGATTTCTGTGACACGTTTCATCGGTTAGGACTTTATGACATGACTCTGATGAAGTACTGAAAGATGAAATGTGTCACAAAATCTTTTTTCCAATTTGTTATACAATTCTCTCAATAGTGTTTTTAATATATAAAATATATATCATTATTTTATAATATATATATATATATATATATATATATATATATATATATACATACATGCACACACACATATATATATATATATATATATATATGTATGTATGTATATATCATAGGAAATGGATTAAATCTGATAAATATTTAGTATATTTTCTGTTTATATGTTAGTTTTATGGAAACACTTATTAGTCAATACTCTGTTTTTTTTAATTAAACAGTATTAATTACATTTATTGGCTTGAATGTTTGAAAAATTTTGTAGGAAATATATGTTCTCTGACAGGAATTGAACTTATATCCTATTGTAGTTCTATAGAGGATATAGGTTCGATTCCACAAAATTTCTCAAACATTCAGGCAGGTAAATGTAATTAATACTGTTTAATTAGAGAATAGAGAATTTGCTCAAATAAGTGTATCCATAAAAATCATAAAATAGAAAATACATTTTATATATATATATATATATATAAGTGTGCAGGTATGCAGAAAATAGAAAAGAACACGTTGGGTGCATAATCCGGAGTTCCTTAGTATTTTTGTTTTTATTTTTAAGAAGACAGTGCTCCATACAGAAGTAGAGCTTATATTATAATATTTTTTTGTTTAAAAATATGATTCCTTCGCGACATGGGAGTTCTCATGTTTCAAAAATGAGAGCCGAAACCATCCAAATAATTATTAAAATTAAGTTTAATTGAGGTGTTTTTTTCGCTTGAAGATGAAATGGGACTAAACACCTCAATTCAACTTAATTTTAATAATTATTTGAATGGTTTCGGCTCTCGTTTTTGAAACATGAGAACACTTATGTAGCAAATGAATCATATTTTTAAACAAAAAAATATTATAATATATATATATATCTATATATATATATGAATTAAACACACACCTGAAAAAGTCTCATATTTGTTCAGTTATTGATAAGTGGGTTGTCTGAAAGTTTTCATTGCATATATATATATATATATATATATATATATATATTTTAAGACATTTTTATCTTTAACATTCTTTTTATAGATACAAATATTTAAGTAAATGCTGATTGAAGATGGAAGATTGAAGTTTAAATGTTATTAAAAAAAAACGTTATTTAAAAACATTTCAGATACAAAACAGACTTTTGAGAAAAAATATGAATGAGGAAGTGTGCTGCGACACTCTCTGTAGTCAATTGGTAAAACAAGCTAGATACAAAGCAGGATGCAGGTATGATCCCTCCCTGTACATTTTCTTTTATTCAGACTTCTTGAATGCACAGGCCATAATACACACTGTTTAAATGATAGGATGAGGAACAAATAGGAAACGTTTATAAATCTAACATGTTTTTCTTTTATAAAAGGTGCATCAGAGAATAAGATATGGAGAGAAGAAAAAGAAAGGGAAAAAATTCTGTTATTTAAAATTTTTGTGTTGTTTGTTTTCCAGTAGTCAAGCAGACTCCACATTCATTTTATCTTGTAAAACACCATTCACTTGTAAATTTACATGTGTATGTGTCTGATGATTCTAGTTTGTCTATGCATGTATATTCATTTGTGTATGTGTATGCTTAGTCGGCATATTTATTTATGTATGGTGGTACTACATTTTTATGTAATACCGTTTGTCCTGGTTCCTGGTGGTTGTTATGGTTTGGTTTGGTTTGGTTTGGTCTATGGTACGAATGGGTTATTTAATACCAACAAAATTTTCAATCTTGGTAATATTTTTTCCTTCAAAAATTCATTCTGGCAATATTTTTTCCTTCAACAATCTATTTCTGGTAACAATTTTCTTTCACTGGTAATATTTGTTTTTCAAAAATGTATAGCTGGTAATATTTTTTTAAAAAAAATGTATTGCTGATAATATTTTTACTTCAAAAAAATATTGCTGGTAATAATTTTTTTATAAAGTATTTCTCGTATTAAAACCCATTTTTACACTTTCATAGTATTTTGACCCAAGTTTGGGTGTTAAATATTTGCTCATAACTGTGACACTAACAGGTGCTACCACCCTGGGTCAAGATGGACCCAGGAACACCAGCGATTAAGAGGTGGTTCCATGCTCTCAAAAGCTCTTGATCAGAGGCCTTGCTGTTGGATGTAGTTTATTGTCTTACCCAGGACATGGATGTTAGTTTATCGTTATACCCAGGATGGTGGTGGTACTTATGTATGGCTTTTATAAAAGTTAGTGATGTAATATGGTGTGTTTAATGTGTGTTTATAGATGGTAGGAGATTTATCAGAATATGTTCAAAATATTTCCTGTGTAAAGAATCATGTTCTTTTTAAATCAGGGTTGCATTTATAAAATCATTATTATGTTCAGTTTTGTGTTATGAATGAGTTTAAAGGGTTGTCCCAACATAGGTTTCTCTTGTATTCATAGATATGGTCTTTTAGATTCCTTGATTTTTCACCAGTGTAACTCTTTCTACATTGCAGGTGATTTATTTCATAGACCCCAGCATCTGAAGTAGTGTTGAATCTATTTTTCTTCCTATGTCTCAGATTGTCTTTTAAAGACCTTATTGTTGGGGATAAGTAATTTATTTTCACATTTTGTAGATAGGGTGTTGGAGAGTAAGAATTTTGTGTTTTTTATATTAGAAGGTCTGTTGACAATGATAGCTTGGACTTGTAGACTTTGTATGTTTGTTTTCTCGCACTGAGGATCAAATGATGTGGATAGTGAAGAAAACTAAATATTTTTTTCAGTGTATTCATCTAGGTATTCTGGGTTACATATCCCTATGGCTTGTTATATACCGTATGTATGAATACAAATGGGTATGTCCTAATCATCATAAATATGTTGGACACTATTGTAAGTGGGGGGTAATATGCTAAGTAGTCCACCAATAGCAGTGGTTTACCTACTTCATGCTGCTGGTGAGTAGTATATTTTGTTGATGTTATAAAGATTACCATTTCATTTCAAACATTCACTTTGGTTATTCTTCATTCAATAACCTTTTCTAGGTTACAACAAAGCTCTGAAATAAAGTCCTATCATTACTCCTGATGTTCAAGTATAGTGTGATTTTTATGATCTATTTTTATGCAAAAAATAGTGGGCTACACTATACACAGGTAATTTTTTAAGAGGTTAAAAATCATGCATATCCTGTCACTTGTTATATAAGGGTAATTTTTCTGGAGGGGTTAAAATTATCCCAAAAATTCAGGTGTTTCACTATACATATACACAAGTATATATAGTATATATAATGGGCATATAGCCAAGTGATTAGAATGTACACTTTCTGACCACAAGACCTGGGTTCAAATCTCACCATGGTCAAATTATCAGGAAGGTGACTTCTTCATGTTATCAGCCTGTGGAGGTGATCCTAGCATGCAGGATGTTTAGAAATTTCCTGAAAACCCCATCACAGACTGACCCAACCCCTTTGAGTGAAATTGGGTAAACAGAAGTAATTGGGAGCTGTTGATGGTTGTACACGCATGAAGTCACAAGTTGAGACTAAGAGTTTCAATGTACTGGCCTTGTTCAGACTCTTGATCACACCAGATAATGTACTCTCTCGCAGAAACTAAATTTTTGCCTTAGTAAATTGCTTTCTTTTTAATTTGAAGGAGCAATATTTAAGTCAAATTCATGGTCAGACTCATTATGGTGAGCAACTAATGCATTTAATGCCTTCTTTTGTAAAAGATCCCTTTTGTGATCATATAATCTTTTATTTAAATTCCTCAAGGTTTCACCTGTGTATTTCTTGTGACAATTATTACAGGTAAGAGTAAAATCCTTCTTCAAGTTTTTCTTATTATTTTGATTTGTATTAATTAAGTTTTTTTATTGTTTTGGAAGTAGTTATAACAAATTAGATAAATACTTTTCTAATGTTGTTGTGATAGAATTGGTGCATAAAATATTTTGATTCATTGGGTTGTCAGAATGGTCCACTCTTTGATTTTGGAATATTTTACAAGCCTTTTGTTTTGCATTGAATATGAAATATTACTATTATCAATATTTCTTCTCTTCATCATAAATAGTCTGCTGATTATTCTGAATTTTGTTTTTATGGTGAGAATAGAAATTTATGAGATCATTTTTTATTAGGTGATTTGTGATAGTTTTAGGCCATTGTCATTGTGGCATAACATGATATCTAGGAGAGGTAAAGTATTATTTGTTGCTGTTTTGTCAGAAAATTCTCTCAGGCAAAGTAATTTTGTGAGGATAGATTAATAGGGTTTTATCAATATATTGCAAATATGTTGATTGTTTTGGTAAAACATTTTGTAAAGGACCAGATTCAAGAAATTCTAAAGAGATGCACATTAAAACCCCACTTATAGGTGAACCCATTACAAATCCAAAATTTTTTATAATAATTATTGTTAAAGGTGAAACAGCATACATTTGAGATGAAAAATGTATAACCACTAAAATAACATTTATGGTAATAAGTAAAAAATAATATAATAAAATATATATATATATATATATATATATATATATATATATATATATGTGTGTGTGTGTGTTATTTTTAATTCACACACACATTAAGAACACACAGGGGTCATTAAAAGATAAAAATGCCGATAACTCCTTCACCATTTCTCAGACCAATCTTAATTGTTTTATAACCATACACACAGAACATTTCACTGCCACTTCAAGAATGACATTTGGGTCACTAACACACAAAAAAAGATAAGGTCTCATATCGAGAATATTTACATTGAAAAACATAAGAAAAATATTAATTATTTTTAATAATATATGGTAATCTCCACCATTTGCCTGATGACAGTTGCGAGACCAGAAACCTGAAAACTTGAGTCATGTTCATAAATAGCCTTGTCAGATTGAGACTTTCATACGGATGTCATGTATAGCACCAAACCCATTCAGAAATCTCTGAACTCTATACAAATGCTTACGCTTATGCTAAGATCAATGGTGAAAAAAGGCTCTGAGGGAGTTAATCCTGGATGTCTTGGCAAAGATCATCCTTCTTTAAACATTGTGGACGGGTGCTACAGATTCACAACTAACAGAAACCACATCATTTGAGGACTACCAATAGTAGCAACAAATAAAATGGATAGCATTTGTAACTTGAAGAGAAAATAATGACATAATCAAGCTGCTAGAAATCCACACAACTCCAAATAAAAGGTGTAGAAGGAAACCCCCAACCCCACCCAATCAATACTGGAAAGAGCTATAAGAGCTACTGGACTTGAGAAAACTGAAAAATTGTTGTAAAAGATTTTATAAATGTCAAGCAAAAGGCAGTACTGTCTGCTCAGTCAATGAATGTCAAATGTTTCCTTATAGGGAAACAGCTAATAATACCATTACCACATATATATATTAATAAATATACATATTATCCCTCACCAGTAGTACAACTCAGTGTTTCATGCACAACACAGTCTTGAGGTGCTAAGTATAGACAGCTTTTTAAATAATTTGATGGATTTTTCATTCTTTTATGATGTTCTTGATCTTGTGTAGAAGGGTCAGCTTATACGATCAAGCTAAAGAAGATTGAGAGCATTATAAAAAAAATAAAGTGGAAGCTCTTCTTTAAACACAAGAATTTTACCAAATAGAAAATAGTTTCCATGCCTGATGATGACGACCGGAAAACCTGTCGAAAGTACTTGTATATTTAAGGAAAACCTAATACAGTTTATAATGGATCATAACATTCATTGAGTGGTTAGTGGGTTAATGCATTTTAAAAATTTAGTTAGTGAAGTGAATTCGCCATTCTATCTCATTAATTTTATTAATGTACTTTTTGTATGAATGATGCATTGTAATATAAATTAAACTGCACCACATCATATTTGATATATATATATATATATTGTATATATAGTGCTGCTGATAATAAAACAGTGTTCAATTAACTTGGACAACTCCATGAAAAACACCATGATTCCTGATATATGGTTGTATAAACTGACCCCTCAACACAAGACCAAAAGCGTCATAAAAAGAATGAGATAGAAGCTCTTCTTCCTTAAATAAAATCAGCAACTTGCAACAATCTAATATTGGACTACAAGAAAGTTTATTCTCAGTAAGAGATATAATTAAATTAGCTAAAAGTACCAATGACCTACAGCAAAAAAAAAATGCTAAAAACATTTCTATGATAAAAAATCTGTCAAAATTATTTAAAAAGCAGTCTATACCTACCACCTAAAGATTGCAGCTCAGAAAACTCTCTCTGATTGTTGTAATGAGAAAAAAACTCCCAGATTTGTTGGTAAGGGCCTCAGACTCAACATGGAGGCCAACTTCAACTGGCTTGAGGAGGTAGTGCTGCCTTGGGTCAAGAAGGTGGCTGCTGAATCTGAACTTATCTGATCTACATTCAATCTTCAACTCATATATATATATATATATAAGCAAGTGTAAATGGATATAAATCCGACAGAATGAAGAAATTTTGAAAAAACAAACAAAAATCTTAAATGTCGTTAAATGAAAGAAATGTCGACGTCTGACGTTTCGGTTTATTAAACCTTTTCAAGACAATATTCATCAAAAATACAATTCAGTTCAATATGACAAATACGATGGACATAAAAAACACAAGTCTTATTCAGAACAGATAACTGAAAATTTTTAAAATGATCAGCCTTCCGTCTAACATGGTCACGCTGTCGTCACATGGGCGACGCTTTCATAACGTATTCTAAAAGTTTGTGATTATTTTGAAATGAAAAAAAAAAGAAAATGAAAAGAATTCTATTAGGTTCCAAAAATTCTTATGTGTATGCTTGTCGAGCATCAATCTCGCTAAAAAGGGGAAATATTAAAAGAAACCAGGTCTAGTATTCACCGTGCGTGAGATGGATATTATACCTGCTTCATAAATCCTCCTGAGATTTTTATTATGAAAATATTTTAATACTTTCACGGAATCGAAATCGAAATTATGATCTGCTTTAGTTGTGTGTACAACTAAAAGCATTGTTAAAATTACCGAGACGAATATCTCGTTTATGTTCGAAAACACGAGATTTAAGGACCTACCTGTTTCACCCACATATTTTAGGTCACAATTTTGCATGATATTTGATAGATGCAAGCATCGGATGTAATATGTTGTCTGCTGGTGCTATTTAATAAACTACGGATAGTCCTAGTAGGTAATATAGTAGTTCTAATTTTTAATGCATTTAGATTATGAGAGATACGTTCGGTCAAATGGTTATTTGGTAAAAAGATGCGACCAAACGAAATATTATCAGAGGTAGCTGAAATTTACTCTCACCATGATACTAACACTAAGAGGGGTATTGTTATTGGATTCTATTTGAGGGCTCTTCGCATCTGTTCATCAAAATATTTAAATGATAAATTTACATATATTGAGGATACCTTTTCAAATCTTTCGTATCCGAGACAATTATTACAGAGAGCTAAAAATAAAGCGTTGAAAATTCACTCATCAGCGCAAAATGACACCTCAAAGGCCACTACAATTAGATCAATGAAAGATACAATTTCAGCTACTAGGACTATCCGTAGTTTATTAAATAGCACCAGCAGACAACATATTACATCCGATGCTTGCATCTATCAAATATCATGCAAAAATTGTGACCTAAAATATGTGGGTGAAACAGGTAGGTCCTTAAAATCTCGTGTTTTCGAACATAAACGAGATATTCGTCTCGGTATTTAACAATGCTTTAGTTGTACACACAACTAAAGCAGATCATAATTTCGATTTCGATTCCGTGAAAGTATTAAAATATTTTCATAATAAAAACTCAGGAGGATTTATGAAGCAGGTATAATATCCATCTCACGCACGGTGAATACTAGACCTGGTTTTCTTTAATATTTCCCTTTTTTAGCGAGATTGATGCTCGACAAGCATACACATAAGAATTTTGGAACCTAATAGAATTCTTTTCATTTTCTTTTTTCTTTTTCATTTCAAAATAATCACAAACTTTTAGGAATACGTTATGAAAGCGTCGCCCATGTGACGACAGCGTGACCATGTTAGACGGAAGGCTGATCATTTAAAAATTTTCAGTTATCTGTTCTGAATAAGACTTGTGTTTTTATGTCCATCGTATTTGTCATATTGAACTGAATTGTATTTTGATGAATATTGTCTTGAAAAAGGTTTAATAAACCGAAACGTCAGACGTCGACATTTCTTTCATTTAACGACATTTAAGGATTTTTGTTTGTTTTTTCAAAATTTCTTCATATATATATATATAGGGTGTGATTGATAAATTGTCCTCTAAATTATGCAAAAATGAAAATAACACTTACATCTCATTTTAACAGATATATTTACCAAAATTACACAAAAATATCTTGAAATACTAAAAAGTAAATTTATTCAATAAAATTGCCATTGGTTTCAACCATGGCCTCCAGATGACTTTGGAATCTCCTGCAACTCTTCAGGACAGTCTCCTTGTTTAAGTTGGTGAATAATCCTTGCCTTCAGTTCATTTTTGGTATTACAAGGAGTTTTGTTGGTCTCTCACTCAGCTGAACCCCACACATAATAATCAAGGGGGTTGCAGTTTAGGGAGTTAGGTGGCCAGATGTAAGGGGGTGATGCAGATGCAGAAATTGTCTGACAGCCATGACTGGGTTCTTTTGCTTGTGTGGCATGGTGTAGAATCCTGTTGCCAGACATAGGGTCTTCCAGCAGCCATCCTCTTGAATCAGGGCAGCACTACCTCCTCAAGGCACTTGATGTAGGCTTCTGTGTTGAGTCTGAGGCCCTCACCAGTTTTTTTCTTATCACAATAATCAGAGTGAGTTTTCCTAGCTGCCATACCTTTGTAATCAATATTAGACTCATCTAACTTTTTCTGAATCATCTACACTGTCCTCAGATTGACACTCAAACACTCTGAAATGTTCATATTGGAACTTCTGGTGCGAATGCCAAGCAGTACAAAATTCCGTTACCAAATTTCTTGCAGATCAAATTATATCATTGTACTCTTTTTCTCACAGACAATGCCCAAGTGACTCTACTATATTGTGTCTGTTGACAAAATCAAAAGCAATACACACGGGAGAAATTAAAACTATAAAATGGCAACAATTTACTCATCGCACCTGGTTTATATAATCAGGTGATCATCTGATTGGTCACTGCTACCAGTCTTAGTCATTACAAAATTTTCTGTCTAGATTTCTGGGATAAGGAGTTATCATTATTTTATTTTTATTTTTTATTTTTTTTAAGTGTTTCGCCCCAAGCAAGGCAGGAAGCTGCTAGCATTCAAGGGGTTACAGAGAGTTGGAGCAAGAGCAAAGAGGAGTGATAGAGGAAAGGATGAAGAGAAGGGTAGGGGATAGATCAAGGCAACTGGAGATGTCAGTTGACATTACATTTGAATAGTTGAAGATTATAGCTATCAGGGAAACAGGAAAAGGGGAGGTAGTTCCACAGGCAAGAGGTGCGAGACATGAAGCTATACTATTTACATACTCATCTCATATTGTCCTCATCTTTGTTGTTGTTATCACTACGTTTCGGTCATTGTGCCCTATGACCTTCATCAGTTGTACTTCAATCCGTGTAACCAACATGGATTTCCAAACTGAACCTTTTATTCAATCTATGTGATTAGACTGTTTTTATTCCACTGTGTCCAAGTACACACTGCCCAGCTCAGAGACTGAACTGACAATTTCAGAGAGTGCAATGGCGGAAATCTTATGATAACAACAACAAAGATGAGGACAATAGTCCAAATGTAAATAGTGTAAATAGTAGTTTTTAGCCCTTTATATGTATTATGCACCTTTGCTAAAGTTTAATTTTTCCCATGTTGTTGAGCACTATTTACGGCACATTTCTAATTTTACCTCCAGTTAAGATGGTACTGATACTTCCATCCTTTTCTGTCCAAGCAAGTTCCCCCATGGCCATTTTAGATGGTGAGTGCATTATGTGTACTCACAAACTACTCTTATTGTAACATTTTGGGTTGGTTAGTGCCAATGTCACCCAAAGATCCTGATGACTGAAAGCAAACCACATACGAGACTGGTAGTAATGGCCAGTTGAATGAACACTTGATTATATTATATAAACCTTTGCTACTTCAGCATAGAGTACTTTTCATTGTGTTGCTTTAAAACTCCTTCAGGATTCATTTTTGCTATGGTTATGATAAGATGACACAGTGTCAAACACAGAAAGGAAACTACAATAATTCCTACAGTAGGTAGTGAAGGAAAGCAAGAAGAAAGGACTAAACCTCAATTGCAAGAAGACAGAATGCATGGTTGTTAGCGAAAGGAAAAGTTCAATATGTAAGTTATAAACTGGAGATGCAAAAATCAAACAAGTACAACAATTTAAATATCTGGGAAGTGTTTTTACAGAGGATGGAAACTGCAACACTGAAATCTGAAGGAATCATTGGAATAACTAAAAGTGCCTTCAAAAAGCTAAGCAAAGTAATAAAAAACAGGAAAATTCTATTAGAAACAAAGAAAAGAGTAATGCACTGTTATGTAATATCAATCCTTTATGGCAGTGAATGCTGGACAATCTCACAGATGTAGAGAAAACTTGAAGCAACAGAAATGTGATTTTACAGAAGGATGCTGAGAATACTATTGACAAAAGGACAGTTGAAATTTCTATGACACCATAATGAAGAAAGAGAGCTAGGAAAATCTGACACTTACATGATATATTAAAGGCAAGAGGGATAGAGAAAAACAGTGCATAACCTTCTTAATAAGCTTGTGTAAATGGTTGGCAGTAATGGGCTTGGGAGAGATAGCAAAACTATAAACATAAAGCTACAAAGGACAGAAAATTGTGGAGAGCCATGATCATTAACATCCTAAAGGTACATGGAAGAAGTATATTAACTGCTTCCTAATAAGGAAAAATTCTGCATTCATTGACCAAGCAGCCAGTACTCTTTTCAGTCGAAATTTTAAAATCTTTATATTAAATCAATTTTTCAGAAAAATGGGTTTCTCAAGTCCAGTAGGTGTTATCATTCTTTTGAGTACTGATGCAGGTTTCCTTCCTAACTTTTTGTTTGAAGTAGTGTGGAACATCAACATCATGATTATGTTATTGTTTTCTCATCAAATTACATGTGTTATTGAATTTAGCTGTTGCTAGTATATATATGTATGAAGACGGATGTGCCTGTAAATTTAATTATGTTTATTTGTTCTGTTGATCTATTAATCCATCTGTTAATACCTGCAGCAAGTAACAAGTAAGCACATGCATGCATATATGCATTGCATATCTTAACACATTTTTCAACAACTGCTCATGCATCTATATATATATATTAAACAGAGAATGTCTGTGTGTCACCTTTTCACTCAAGATCCATCCATTCAATTTTGACCAAACTTGGCACATGCATTATACAATGTAAGAGATATGTTCTTAGTATAAAAAATCGATAATTTAAAAAAAATCAATAATTGATAAAGTTGATCAAAAATTAATAAATTCAACTTTCTTTCATCAATTTCATTCAAACTTGGTATGTAGGTTACTTACATCATGATGAGTTCAATAATATCTCATTTTTATTTCTATGCCACTGCATTTAGTGAAAAACCATGAAAAATGAAAAATCAGTTTCAACACAAATCGAATTCAACACAAATTTTAAACTAAAAACTCCCTCAATTTTCAAACAATCTAAAACAAACTTCATTCAATTGTAGCCAACAATAAATTGATTGTTTAACAGTCATTTAACTTGATAATTGAGTCCACCCATATAATGAAAACCCATGTAAATAGCAAAAAAAATGGCGATTTTTACTGGTTAACTTATTTTTTTGTTGATCTTTCAACCTATTTTCATCAAACTTAACAATTGCTTTATAAATGTATCCTCTTTTATAGCCCTGGTAGCACACTGACAAATTGAATTTCAAGGACTCCAAAATAATTGTGGTCTGAAGTGGGTCTTCATGTTGCCTGTTTTACCCCTTCATGACCTTGGCTAACTTCAATTGAATAAATGCAGACAACTTCTGTTATATCAGATAATATATAAATGCAAAATGTTTTTTAATGAAAGTACTTCAAAGTAATTGAAGAAGATAAACTGTGTTAAATCTAAACATGATGTTGTTTTTGTTCTATTCTAATTGGACGCTTTTTCTGATCGACCAGTTGGGTATAGCTGTTAGTATATTAATATAAATGCATATATGAGATCTATCTTGATAATTATTAATATTGTACTCTTTTTTTATGTACCTTATTCCTTCAGGACATTGGTGATCATGGTATTCCATAACTTCCTGTCTTTTGTTGCTATTAATAAATTTTGCTTTATTTTCCTATCTCTAATAAACTTTGTTCTGCCATTCATTTACTCAACTTTGCTAGGTAGGTGATGCATTGTTTTCATCTGCCCCTCTTGCCTTCAATCTGTCCTGTGCATATAAAATATTCCAAGGACGCTTTCCTCATTACGGGACCTAGAAATTTCAGTGGTCTCTTCCTGATATTAAGTAGTATAGCACAAAAAACAAATGAAGGCAGAATAAAGATGGCAAAACTATGTAGCACCAGTCATTTTTATAGGAAGAGCCTGCTCGCCTGGAAAATAAGAATATCAATATTAAATTATATATATTATATATTACTATTATATATATCATATATATTATATTATATTATACATAATTATAAGAATATAATAAATATAAAATAATATGATAAATATATAAATATAAATATAATATAAAATAAGAATGTCAATATTAGATTATATACATACTATATTATATATTATTATTATATTATATATACAGTATTATATTATACATAATTATAAGAAAATAATAAATATAAAATAATATAATAAATATATAAATATAATAAGTATAATATAAAATAAGAATATCAATATTAAATTATATGTATATACTATATTATATATTAATATTATATATACTATATTATATTATACTTAATTATAAGAATATAATAAATATAAAAATATAATAAATATAATATAAAATAAGAATATCAATATTAAATTATATATATTATATATACTATATTATATATTACTATTATATATACTATATATCCTATATTATATTATACATAATAATGGTATTATAAATTTATTCATTTATTTTTATAGGGAGAGCCTCCTAGCCTGGAAAATAAGTCAGTGTCTAAAATCCTGTTTCATATGAAATATGCAAATAAGAAGATATTCTATTCCTTCAAAAATTTATGAAGACAAGTTATTAATATATATATATATATATATATATATATATATATATATGCAAATAAGAAGATATTCTATTATATATATATATATATGCAAATAAGAAGATATTCTATTCCTTCAGTAAATTTATGAAGACAAGTTATTAATATATATATATATATATATATATATATATATATATATATATATATATATATATATTTATTTTATAGTTCACCCTAAATAAGGCAGAGTGCCACTAGCATGCAAGGGGTTACAGAGAATTGAGAACAAGAGTAATGAGGCATGTTTGAAGAATGGATACAGAGAAAGATGGGGAAGAATCTCAGGCTGTCAGATGTCGATTGACATTACACTTGAATAGTTGACGATTATAATCATCAGGAAAGCTAGTAAGAGGAAGGGAGTTCCAGAGACGAGAAGTGTGAGAGAAGAAGCTGTTTGACTAGAAGAGATGGTTACAATTAACTGTTTTGACAGTGAAAGGGTGAGACCGAGATGCCAGCCTAGTAGCTCGCTTAAATTCATGTAGTCTGAGAACCATTCAAACTAGTTTGTCAGAACAGTTGCCATGAAAATACTTGTAGAAGAGACAGAGATAATCGTGACACGTCCAGGAAAGCAATTGTAGACTAGATGCCAGATCAGGATATTTATATATATATATATATATATATATATATATATATATATATATATATATATACTTTTTTTTTTTTTCTTTTATATAGTTATATTATTATTTTTAAATATATAATTTTCTTATTATATTTAATTTTTTTTAAATATATTTTTATTTTTAAATATAACCTGTTTATTTTATTAAATATAACTTTACCTATTTTTAAATATAAATTATTTAAATATGACTTATTTTTATATATAACTTATTTAATTATATCTTATTTTCAAATATAATTTGTTTTTTGAATATGATTTTTTACTTTTTTACTTTTAAGTTTGATTTTGTATTTTTAAAAATAACTTTATCCATTTTAAAGGTTTTTTTAAACCCCTTTTTATTCCTCTCTTAGATTTAAATTAATATTTCATTCTTCATTTAACCCCAGTTTAATGTCATAAGGTTAATATCCTGGTTTAATTTTATAAAACCTCTTTCCTTTAAGACAAATAACTCCCCACCCCCACTGTTTCATGCTTTTTGTATGGCTGAAATATTGAAATGGATAAATTCTGTATTAGTTTTTTGACAGGGTTATTTTTTTTTAGCTTTCACAGTTAAATTTTTATTTCTGACACAGACTCAGTCTATACTGGGGTTGAATAAGACTGACAAATTATATTTTTGTCAGTTGAAATAAGCTTATTCTCCATATGAGGTGATTCTGGATTTTATTGTGTATTAATTTTTACAGTGGATAAAGGCATTGGTTAGATCCAGTGACAGGACACAAAGAGTTGTGAGTTTAATACCTGGTTAAGGCAGTGGAGAACTTGAAGAGATGAACTAACAGGGAATAACTGATAAATGACATCCATTAGACATGGCACGTGGAACTAGAACAGTTTACCCCAGCAAGCGAAATAAAGGGTCCAGTTTGACATTCCAACTATCTGAAGAAGGCTGGAGTGTACAACAACTGAAACGTTGTGATAAATATGACAACAAAAATGAGGACAATAGTCCGAATAATGTAAATAGTGTACATAATACCTCATCTCAGAAATATAGACAGATATTATTACCTTTACTATATATATATATATTAATTAATATACATTTTTTCCTCACCAGTATCATGATTTGGAGTTTCCTGCACAACACAATCTTCAGGTGCTGAATAGAGACTGACTCTTGCATAATTTTTCATGAAGATTGCATTTTGTATGAAACTCCAAGTCGTGTTGCCAGTGAGGATAAAAATGTATATTTATAAATATATACTTAATAGTTTTGTTATATTACAAACTATTTTATCAACACCAGCACTCAATGTGCAATATCATATATATATATATATATATATATATATATATATATATATATAATAATATTTTTTTGTTTAAAAATCATGATTAGCCTTGAAATAGATACCCTACCCAACCTTAGCAAAACTTCTCAGAAGAGGATGAATCTATAGATAAGAATTAACTCTCTGACCACTTAACGAAGAAAACTGGCATAGCCACTCCCACAATAACAAATGTTATAACGGACCATGCCTAAAATCACACTTAAACCAAGAGATAGCTTATTCCTAAAATTTCGCTTGAAGTTGAAACGGGACAAACACCTCAATTCAACTTAATTTTAATAATTATTTGGATGGTTTCGGCTCTCGTTTTTGAAACATGAGAACTCTTATGTAGCGAAGGAATCATATTTTTAAACAAAAAAATATTATAAAAAAGCTCTACTTTTGTATGGAGCACTGTCTTCTTAAAAATAAAAACAAAAATACTAAGGAACTCTGGATTATGCACCCAACATGTTCTTTTGCATTTTCTGCATACCTGCGCACTTATATATATATATATATATATATATATTTGGTTGGATAGATGTGAGTTTGTGACATATATATATATATATATATATATGGATGGCCACTCATATCTGAGTATGACTGTCTACTAGGGTGTCTAACCAATCCCTGTTGTAGATGGATGCTCAGACTCATTTTTGTCTGTTCAACACCTACAAAGTTCACCTGTGGTTTAAAATGCAACTTTACTGAGCAGACCTTCATTACAGTTTCTGGGAGAGAGCGCATTATCTGGTGTAATCAAGAGTCTGAACAAAGCCAGTACATTGAAACTCTCAGTCACAACTTGTGACTTCATGCGTGTACAACCATCAACAGCTCCCAATTACTTCTGTTTACCCAATTTCACTCAAAGAGGTTGGGTCAGTCTGTGATGGGGTTTTCAGGAAATTTCTAAACATCTTGCATGCTGGGATCACCTTCACAGGCTGATAACATGAAGAAGTCACCTTCCTGATAATTTGACCATGCTGAGATTTGAACCCAGGTCTCATGGTCAGAAAGTGCACATTCTAATCACTTGGCTATGTGCCCATTATATATACTATATATACTTGTGTATATGTATAGTGAAACACCTGAATTTTTTGCATAATTTTAACCCCTGCAGAAAAAATTGCCTGTGTATAGTGTAACCACCTATTTTTTGCATAAAAATATATCATAAAAATCACACTATAAATGAATATATATATATATATATATATATATATATATATATATATATATATATATATATATAGACAAATGAAATGAATTATTCACACTTACCTTCCTAACTCAGACTTTTTGCAGATATAGTATTCACTAATTGTGAAATTCAGAGTAATGAACATTTTATTTTCTTTGTTTACTGATAATGGTCTATTTCAGAATATAAACCTGTTTACTTACAGATACTGCATAACTTAAAAGGCATATCCCCCCCAAACAACACTTTTTTTGTTTTTACTTTATTTGTTATTACATGTATATACATGTGTGTGAGTGGATGACTTAATAAATAAATATATAAGTAATATCAATAAGCTAAGTCACAAATTCTATATTTGTATTAATCATATATATATATATATATATATATATATATATATATATATATATATATATATATGGTGCGATGGGTAAATTAGCACCATTTTATAGTTTTTTTATTTTGCTCATATGTGTTGTTTGTTTTTGATTTTGTCAACTGCACAGTATAGTAGGGTCAGTTGGGCACCGTCTGTGAGAAAACGAGCACCTGATGCAATTCCCTCCACCAGAAATTTGGAAATGGCATTTTGTACTGCTTGGCATTCAAGCCAGAAGCTCCATTACAAACATTTAAGAGTGTTTGGGTGTCAATCTGAAGACACTGCAGAGGATTCAGAAAGAGTTGGATTAGAGTAATAGTGATTAAGAAAGTAAAAACTCAATCTGATCATTGTTATGAGAAAAGAACTCACATACTATATATATATATGTATATATTGATATGTCTTGGAAAGGGATATATTTGATTGAAGTAGCTAAGTGGTTTTGGCTACTGTAACCAAGTAGTACACGGTAGCAGTTATCAACTGGTACTCATTGTAGTAACAGGTAATAGGTGTAAACCAATAGAATAGCCAATGGCGTAGTCCAGTGGGCGTCGTCATAGACTTAAACTCTGTTGTACCTACACGTCTATCTGTATTTATGACAGACACCAGCCAATCATATTCCAGTTAGGTGGAACACAGGTGTATGCATATTCTGTTATATCATATATATATATATATATATATATATATATACATATATATAGTAGGCTGATGAAAGAAATAATAATATTGAGACTAAGACTAATATTATTTTTTGTATATAAGTAGGCTTTGGCACCAAAAATAAAAGCATGATGAGAAAGATATTAGAAATCAGTATTTTTAGATATGGAAAAAAATGAAGTGAAACTCTTGTTTAGAGGGAATTTTTTTCCACATGTGTTATATTACCAAAGAGATTTGATAGTTCGGTGCTAGTTGTTTGCCATAATTAGCTTTGTAGAAGGTTTGTAGAAACCTTTCTGTAGAAACTCTATTATTTGAGTATACCTACATTCCTATTTAAGTCAAATGGTGAAGAAATAAGTATATATTTATTATTATCAGTATATATATATATATATATATATATATATATATATATATATATATATATATATATATATATATGATGGACTCTCCTGTCAGTTTTGATGTATGAAGATCTGGCAACCTCATTCAGTTTTTAGCTCTCTGTCATATGTGACATTTCAGTTCCGCAAGTGACCTGCATATAAGTTCAAATATTGTTAAACAACAAGGATCTTAGGACATAGCCACAGGAATATTTGCTGACACTTGTCACCATTGTCTTTCATCTCTTAGCCTGTCAATACGACTGATATAAAAATTTCTGATACTATTTTGGCACAAATATCTCCAGTTATTTCTATCCGGGGCAAATTTCTTGAAGTTAGTATAAGGCACATTGACAGCTGAGAAGTTACTCTTTAGATAGTCGTTATCTCTGAGCTACAGCCGTTCAACTGTCCTTTGTCCACTGTCAAGCTGGCTATACATGAGGACCTTAGGTATTCTGTTGTCATTCATCCTTACAACATAACCAGTCCAATGAAGTTGTGACTCTACCAGGAAAGTCTCAGATCCTCTAATATTGCTTTTTGTGAGAACATCAGCATTGGACACCCTATTCCCAAAAGTATAGCCACAGATAGTGCGCTGACAACTTTTGTGGAAGACATCTAGCTGACTGATATAGGTCCTATATGGGGTTCATGATTCTGAGCCTTACAATAGTGTGGTCAAAACTGCTGCTCTATAAACTGTGTTTTGGTGTCCAATTTGATACCTCCCTTATTCCATAGGTGGTGGCAAAGCTTTCCAAATGCACTTTTAGCATTATATATATATATATGTATATATATAAATAACAATGAATCATTCATATATAAAGTAAATTAGTAAAGAGATAAAATGGCGAATTCACTTCACTAACTAAATTTTAAAAATGCAGGCATTTCAGAATATTACCGCAGTATTCATAGTTGATTCTGTTCAGTGCTTGCTTTAATTTTTTAATATAAATTACTTCTAGTATCTGTAATCTAACTTTGTTGTTTTCATGGTGTAGGATAGTTGTGTTGTCAGCTCGTAATTTTTAATATTGTGAATGTGGACTGGAATGTTGTTATAGATGTCTCACAGTGGACAAATGGTCAGACATGTGTAATATAAGCCTTCTTGTTAGTGTACTTGCCGTATACCCAACATAATGTTCTGAAATGCCTGTAAAGGAACAGTTTTTTAATGCTTTAATGTGCATGTGACCTTGACATTATAACATAGAGAGAAAAAATTCCATAATGGATATTTTTTTCACATTCTAATGAACGCTTAGCACATTGTCAACCATTTTGCATTTAAAAGCATAATGAAAAAATTATGGTAATGGATAACAACTCACAACTTTGTATAAATACTTATATTAATGAACAACCTATTGTTTTTATTACTTGCACCCCTGAAGATGATCTTGGAAAAAGGTCGAAAGTACTTGGGAAATGAAAATAAAAGAAATTTAAACAGCTATAGCACATTTCTCTCATCCTTTAACATTAATACACGGAAGCTTATTCATGAGTATCAACGGATTTTGTTAAAAATTAGCAGACATAATTTCTGTAATTTATTCAATCAGACATGTATATATATATATAATAAAAATACATATATGTGTGTGAATATGTGTGTATATGAATTAAGAAATAATATATATATACATACTTTTTATATATATTTCTTATTACTATAAATGTTATTTTTTTCCTCACCAATCAATGCTATTTTGCCTTTAACAATAATTATTATAAAAAATTTTGGATTAGCAATGGGTTCACCTATAAGTGGGGTTTTAGTGTGCATCTCTTTACAATTTCTTCAATCTGGTCTTTTACAAAATATTTTAACAAAACAATCAACATATTTCCAATATATTAATAACACCCTATTAATCTATCCTCACAAAACTAGTTTAACTGAACACTGAGAGAATTTTCTGACAAAACTTCTTCACCAATACTTTACCTCTCCTAGATATCATGTTATGCCACAATGACAATGGCCTAAAACTATCACAAATTACCTAATAAAAAATGATCTCATAAACTTCTGTTCTCACCATAAAATCCAGAATAACAGATTCTATTTAAGAGCACTCAAAAGTTGTAGCCCATTTAGATGAAGAGGAAAAATACATTGATAATAGTAATATTTCATATTCAATGCAAAACAAAAGGCTTGTAAAATATTCCAAAATCAAAGAGTGGACCATTCTGACAACCCAATGAATCAAAATATTTTATGCACCAATTCTATCACAACAACATTAGAAAAGTATTTATCTAATTTGTTATAACTACTTCCAAAACAATAAAAAACTTAATTAATACAAATCAAAATAATAAGAAAAACTTGAAGAAGGATTTTACTCTTACCTGTAATAATTGCCACAAGAAATACACAAGAGAAACCTTGAAGAATTTAAATTAAAGATTATATGATCACAAAAGGGATCCTTTACAAAAGAAGGCATTAAATGCATTAGTTGCTCACCATAATGAGTCTGACCATGAATTTGACTTAAATATTGCTCCTTCAAATTAAAGAGAAAGCAATTTACTAAGGCAAAAATTTGGTTTCTGCAAGAGAGTACATTATCTGGTGTAATCAAGAGTCTGAACAAGGCCAGTATGTTGAAACTCTCAGTCTCAACTTGTGACTTCATGCGTGTACAACCATCAACAGCTCCCAAAGAGTTCTGTTTACCCAATTTCACTCAAAGGGGTTGGGTCAGTCTGTGATGGGGTTTTCAGGAAATTTCTAAACATCTTCAGCTGGGATCACCTCCACAGGCTGATAACATGAAGAAGTCACCTTCCTGATAATAATTGCCACAAGAAATACACAAGTGAAACCTTGAGAAATTTAAATAAAAGATTATATGATCACAAAAGAGATCTTTTACAAAAGAAGGCATTAAATGCATTAGTTGCTCCCCATAATTTTGTTTTAAATATTGATCCTTTAATTTAAAGAGAAAGCAATTTGCTAAAACAAAAAATTATCAGAAGTTCTTTAATCACTGATTCAAAACATGAACAAAAAGAAAAAAAATCAAATGAAATCGTCTAGACTATATACCAAAATACATATTTCAAAATAAAATAAAATTTTAAATTTCAGCATCTCCTCTCCTTTATGCGCATGTGTAATCACATCAACATAAGTATTGCTATACTTCAATGAAGTCCTAACAAATGAAATGTGTCACACAAAAGAACAAAATTTTTGTCTGATGCATTTTATCCTTTAGGACTTCCTTGGACTAAAGTGATGCTTTTGTTGACGTTTATTACACATGTGCCCAAGGAAGAGAGGGATGGTGTAATTTTAAAGTTTGGTCAGGCTTTGAGAAGCTGGTTGTGCTGAGAACTTTTCAGCACCCCAAATATCAGATTTTTTGAAAAGAGCTTCACAATCAGACTGAGAAATTTCTAGTGTTTTTTCATATATGAAAATACACAGTATACTCTCTCTGACACACAGACACACATACACACATACATATATGTTTTATATGTTATATATATTTTATATGTTATATTTTATATATATATATATATATATATATATATATATATATATATATATAATGAAATGGATTAAGACTCAGATGAGAAAAACTTTCTGATGTGACACAGAGAACCAACTTTCCTTGCAGTAGATGCAGCTATTGATTCAATATAGTTGTTCCACCTCAGGTCTATGGGAAACGTAAGACCAAGAAGGCCTGGAAAGACACTCTTGTGAAGTTGAGCATCAGCCATACTGACAGGAGGCAGGGAGGTTTCTCTCGTGGGTAAATGAGAGCAGTTTCATTTTGGAGGCATTAAAGTTTACAAGCCATTTCCTGCCCCAGTCAACCACAGATTTTCAAGACCAATGGCCAGGTTAACTTTGCCAGCAATGCTGGATTTACTATTGAGACAGGAGTAAATGTTAGTGTTGTCTGTATATTACACCTGTTAAACAGGTCTATGTTAGATGTCCTATCTTGAAGGCTAATTCCATAGATGGCATGCAGGCAGATCTTATGGAAAACATCCAGCTGGCATATATGGTACCTGTATGGAGTCTACGACTGAGCTTCAAGGCTAAGACCCACCTTCGTCCACAAATTATCTGTGATTTGTTGTTTGCTGATGCTGCTGCTCTTGTAGCGACATTCTTTGAGGAGGCCCAACATCAAATAAATCGTTTCCTTACTGTATGTAAAGTATCTTACACTTAGCTTAAAGAAAACTGAAGTAATGCACCAACCTTGTCCTACTCTGAAGCAATTTTGTGGTGAGGAACAAAAACCACCAGTCTACAAATTTCCAGAGAGACCATTGAAAGTAGAAGACAAAGCTCTGAACTATGTAAAGTCTTTCACTTATCTTGGTAGCAAAGTCAACTACAGTGGATCTTTAGATGATGAAATCATGCATTGGATTGCTAAGGCTACCAGTGCTTTGGCAAATTTTGCTGTTGTTTGTGGGATGAGCAGGGTATTCAACTGGATACAAAAGTTCAGGTTTACAGAGCTGTTGTCCTTGCCATGATATTAGCTTTTATTCCTTCATAAAAGGAGATGATGACCATTAGCATGTTTTCAGGGATGCCAAGTTTCCTCAAGAATTGCCAAAGAGCCTCTCGATTCACAGTGTCAAAGGCCTTCATCAAGTCCACAAACACCATGTACAACTCCTGGCTTTTCTCACGAACCTTCTCTGTAACTTGCTGAAGAGAAAATATCATGTCAATGGTGCCACGACCTGACCGAAAACTACACTGCGATTCAGGATAGATGTCATCAACAAGATGTATAATAATTCTGTTTAGAATCAGTCTAGCAAGGATTTTGCCTGCAATTGAAAGTAGTGATATCCTCTGATGATTATCACAGACACACCTGAAACCCTTGTTTTCGTAGAAGTGTTTGATAGAGGTGTCTTTATAATCTTGTACAGCCTGCCTTCCTTATCTTCACAAAAATGTAACTTTTCAACCAACTTTTGGCCACCATGCTTCTACACTTCTGGTGGAATAGGATCCTTAGGAGTAGGTGATTTTACAGATGAAATCTGCTTGATGGAGTCACTTACATCTTGATAGGTAGGTTCAAAAGACAACCCCAGAATATCTGGATTTTGCACAATTGATGTGATGGCTTCCTCATCAGTTACTGAAGTGGTGTTTAACACAGTTTCAAAATGCTCTTTCCTGTGATCCAAAATGTCTGTCTTATCCATCAAGAGAGTTTCACCATCTGCCATGGAGATTGGAGCAATACCACTTTTCTGAGGACTGAAAACACTCTTGAGGCCAGCATAGAAAGCCTTAACATCCTTTATATCTGAAGCTTCTTAGAGTTCAGTGGCCTTTTCAGACCACCAATGTTCTTTCATGCCTCTGAGAGCTCATTGGACCTGACTTTTGCACTTCTTGTAAGCGATCTTCTTCGTGAATGAGTTCTTGTCCTCAGTCTATGCTTTATGAGAAGAGTGCATTTGACCTATAAGCTGCTGAACTTCTGTATTATTGTCATCAAACCAGTCTTGATATTTACGATGTGGTAGGCCGAGAACCTCCAAGGATGTAGAATATGTTGCATCATGCAGAGCATTCCAAGATGATTCAATATCATTGGTAATGTTTACAGAATCAAGTGCAGCATCAAGTTTGTCAGAGAGCTCAATTTTCGTTTCAGTTGATTTAAGAGGCAGTACATTAATGCGCTTGGGCACTGTAGATTTTATAATCCTTCATTTTTGCAGAGGCAGTGTAGACTTACGCCAAAGTAGAACATGATCTGACAGCATGTGTGGAAGGAACACGTTATCTTAAAATCTTTTATGTCTCTTCTTCTTCTGATGATGTAGTCAATCAGATGCCAGTCTTTCAAACAAGGATGCATCCACGTGGGCTTGCAACAGCTGGGTTGCTGGTAGAAGGTATGAGTAATACTAAGGTTATATTCCTTGCAGATAGTGAGAAGTTGTAATCCATTCAAATTCACATGACCAATATCATGGTGACCTAAAATGTCTTTCTGAGAATGATAATCATTGCTAACATGAGCATTGAAGTCACCTGTAAGGATTAATTTATCCTTATGTTGGACTTTGGAGCTGACATCCCAAAGGAGATCATAAAAATTATCTTTTTCTTCCTCTGAACTACCTAAGGTTGGCGTGTAGCTGCTAACCACCGTCACACAGGTGTTGCACTTTTACGCTCTGGTGCAGAATCATTGTTCTGGAGAGTGTGAGCATTCCATGATCCAAAATGAAAATTCTTCTTGTATTTCTTTTTTGATCTTTCTTGCTGTTTCAACTGCATTATTGGATAACCAGACAGCTGCAATGGGCTGCCAAGTTTCTATGTGAGCAAGCAATGTTTAGGGCTCCTTTTATTGCCCCCTCCCCATAATAGGGCTGCTTTGTTACAATTGGAGGACACAGACACGGACATCACAATTGCTCATGGGTTTGTGAAAGAACGGCCATCACCCATCAGTCTGCAACTGTGTAGATCTCCAGCTAGAGCCTTCCACTAATCCGCAAGGTAATTTTAT
This sequence comes from Acanthosepion pharaonis, assembly GCA_903632075.3. Classification (NCBI taxonomy): domain Eukaryota; kingdom Metazoa; phylum Mollusca; class Cephalopoda; order Sepiida; family Sepiidae; genus Acanthosepion; species Acanthosepion pharaonis. The sequence goes on from CAHIKZ030002900.1 coordinate 1,301,359, forward strand.
GCAGTCCTGTGAAGTTTTGTTGAAATCGGTTGAAAAATGTAGGAAATCCGATCCAATATATAAATGTACAGACACACACACACACAATCTGCATTTTATAATAAGTAAGATTATATAATATTATTATAATTATTTATATCATAATATTATATAATATTATTATAATTATTTTGTTGTTACATCTGATATATATATATATATATATATATATATCAAGTGTAACAGCAAAATTGTCCAAATCATGTAACAGTGTAATTGTCCAATTGTTAGATTAAGCTTTGAACTGTTTGTTCTTACAAATGATTAAAGATGTCTAACTGGAATTTTATGAGGGTCTTATAGCTCTATTGGACTCTACTTTGAGCAATAAAAATGTATACTTACTTGTCATGCTAAACAGAAGAATCGTGCTGAAATCGATCATAAACGAAAATGACATGTTCATCATTAATTAATCATAGCTAAGGACCAGAAGTTCATGGAGGATTGATATAAAGTTCAAATAAATATATATATATATTATTCCAGGATCATTTTCCAACTCATTCAAGATGATCTTTGTCCTCTAACCGTCTAACCTTCTGTCCTTGAGTAACTTGCTGCCTCAGAGGTTTCACGTACAATTTTATTTCCAAGTCTTTTTTCACTGCTCTTTGGACTGTCATAGGTGAAACTCCTCTCTCATGTGCCAAACATTTTATGGATTGAGTGGATCATCTCTAATTGATCTCTTTAGGTCTAAGTTGAAAAGAAAATCCCTCTTCCTGATGTGACCTCCTGGTCCAGTTTTACTCCCTACTATTCCCTTTTTTTTTAAACTTATTCACCAATCTCTTGAATAGTTCTTGAATGGACTTTGAAGATGGAAGCCAAACTATGAATGTTGGTACCATTACTGAAGACCTGAATGATCTTTTTCCTCTCACTATTGCTCATTTGGGAAAACAGTGGGCCTCACACAAAATGATTTTAACCTGCTTTATTCTGAGCTGAATAATTGAAAAGATTTTTCTTGTGACAAATTTTATCAATGAAAACCTGGAAAAAGAAATTCAATTAGTTTAGTGGTTTTTAGATATTAAACATTTTGTGGGATGGACAATTATTATATATATATATATATATATATATATATATATATATATATATATATATATATATATATATATATATATATATATAGAGAGAGAGAGAGGGAAGGATGCGATGGGTAAATTATCGCCATTTTATAATCTTAATTTCATGTATGTCTATTGTTTGTTTTTGATTTTATTGACTCCACAGTTTTATTGACTCCACTCTGTCAGAAATTTGGAAATGGTAAGATGTACTGCTTGGCATTCATGATGGAAGCTCCAGTACAAACATTTCAGAATGTTTGGCTGTCAATCTGGGGACAGTGCAGAGGATTTGGAAAGAGTTGGATGAGTCTGATGGTGATTACGAATGTGTTTGAGTGATCACTTAAGATGGTGATGTTATGTCTCCATTCATCTTCCCACAACACCTCAGACTCAACATGGAGATCTACATCAGGTGCCTTGAGGCGGTAGTGCTGCCCTTGGTCAAGAGGGTGTCTGTTGGAGGACACTATGTCTAGCAACAGGACTCTACACCGTGACACATGAGAGGGAGAACCCAGTCATGGCTGTCAGACAGTTTTTGTGACTTCTTGCATCTGGGCACCTAACTCCCTAGATTGCAACCCCCTTGATTATTATGTGTGGGGCACAGTTGAGTGAGAGACCAACAAAACTTCTTGTAACACCAAAGATGAACTGAAGGCAAGGATTTTGGCTGCATTCACCAACTTAAATAAGGAGGCCATCCAGAAGAGTTGCAGGAGATTCCAAAGTCATCTGGAGGCCATGGTTAAAGCCAATGGTGGTTTTATTGAATAAATTTGCTCTTTAGTATTTCAAGATATTTTTGTGTAATTTTGATAAATATATCTGTTAAAATGTACCATTTTCATTTTTGTGTAATTTAGACGACAATTTATCCATCGCACAATATATATATATATATATATAATTGTAGACAGATTGGGAATATTTACTCCTTTTGTGTGTGCTTGTGATAAAATGTGAGAAGAAAAGAATTAGTAAAAGCAAAGAAGGCTGTCTATAGTGTATTATTAAGGTATAATAGATTAATTGAAAAGGTAAGAAGAGAGAGAGAGAGTGAGAGAGAGCTAGAATGAAAAAGAGTGGTGGGGGATATAGTTAGATATAATAAGGTGGAGTTGGTTAGATAAAATTGGAGAGAGAGAGGATATGAAGTGATTGATCAAGTCATCAGAGAGGGAGAGAGATAGAGAGAGATAGAGAATGATAGAGAGAGGACAGGTGTTTGTACTAGAGTTAAAGAGGAAAAATGATAAAAGGTATGTGTGTATGGTGGTTGAGGTTGTAATTGTACAATTTACCACTTCTGCAAGGAAAGCATTGATCTCTCGATACGCTTACCATGAATATTTTTGAAGCTCTCAATAGCAAAGAGATGTTAAAAACAATGAAGAGGCAGGAAAACATATTGAAGAGAGGAGAGTAAAGCTTATAGAAGAAAGAAAGAAAGAAAAAAAGAAAATCAAGAAAGAATGAGGATTGGACAGGAAAACAGAGAGTGAACAAGAACTGAAAGAAAAACAAAAGAAGGCGGAGGAGGAGGTTGAAATTAAAGTAGTGATGGAGGAGGAGGAGACAGAGGAGTTAAAGAAGGTGGTGATGGTGAGGAAGGGGCGGTGGTGATAGAACTCTTGCTTGCATTGCTGCTACTGATGCCTGCTGTTGTCTTTGCCTCTCTCCTACTGCTGCTGCTGCTGCTAGCTCCACTCAGCGCCACTTACCATTTCACAATTCCGGCAGAGGCTAAGCAACCATAACTTTTAACATTGATTAACTTACTCCCTCTGCTTTTTCTCTTTCTTATGACACGGTATTACTGATCATATAGACTCAGAATTGTTATTGCTCTTAGTGCTGCTGCTGCTGCTGCTGATGATAATACATTGAGGTTTTAAGGATCTAACGATGATGATGTTGACAATTGCAGAATAATGTTGCTATTGATGGTTTTAGTGTTGTAATATTATTGTTGTTGTTGCTAATGATAATGGAAAAGGCCAGAGCTGTTATCATTAATCATGCTCATGTTGAAATGTTGATGATGATGGAAAAGTCAATAATGTTGTTATCAGTGATGATACTTGTGTGGTAATGCTGATGATTATTATGATGATGATGATGGAAAAGACCATTGTTATTATAATTGATGATTCTTGTGTTTTAATGATGATGATGGAAAAGTCAATAATGTTGTTATCAGTGATGATGCTTGTGTTTTAAAATTGATGATGATAATGGAAAAGGCAATAATGTTGTTTTCATTGATGATGTTTGTGTTGATGTTAATGATGAGGGAAAGTCTAATATTATTGTTGATGATGCTTGTGTTGTAATGATGATGATGAAGAAGGAAAAGTCTAATGTTGTCAATGTTGATGATGCTTGTGTTGTAATGATGATGATGAAGAAGGAAAAGTCTAATGTTGTCAATGTTGATGATGCTTGTGTTGTAAAGATGATGATGAAGAAGGAAAAGTCTAATGTTGTCAATGTTGATGATGCTTGTGTTGTAAAGATGACGATGAAGAAGGAAAAGTCTAATGTTGTCAATGTTGATGATGCTTGTGTTGTAAAGATGACGATGAAGAAGGAAAAGTCTAATGTTGTCAATGTTGATGATGCTTGTGTTGTAATGATGTAGATGATCATTAAAAAATACCGCTTATTAATGATGATGGTTGTGATGTTATAATGATATTGTTTATGATGATGATGATTATAGTAATGATAATAATGTTGTTATTGGTTATGATAGTTCTCATGTTGTAATGATGTTGATAACAGAGAAAATAATTTGCTTATTTATGATAATGCTTGTGCTGTAATGAGTTTAAACAATAATGTAGCTATTGACAATGATAATAATGATGGCAAATGTAATAATGTTCCATTGTTTATTTAAAATTATCTTGATCATGATGATAGAAATATTAATGCAAATTATGTTGATGTTGTTAATGATGACTGTGTCATTAAATAATGTCACTGAGGATGATGATGACAATGGCAGAGATGATAGTGTAGTTGTTAATAATGATAATGGCTTTTTTCAAAGAGAGAAAAAAAAAAGAAAAATGGTAGTTGAGATATGTAATGAAAACAATGAAAATGAAGAAGAGAAGTGAAGAAAGAAAAAAACAAAAGCATTAAGAGAGGAGGAACTAAGACATGATAAAAGAAAGAAAGTCAGAAGAGGCAATACAGTCTCATACAGCATTTCCCAATCGGTGCACCGGGGTGCATGAATGCACCCTGAAATGTAGCCAGGTGCACCCCAAATTAACAGAAGAGTAATTCATGAATTATTTTTATGTTTGAAAACTTTCATTTATAAAAAAGCTAGAGACACCAAGCACATGGCTTCCATGTCTTTGTCATTTATCATTTTAAAATGGATACTAAAATTCTTAATCTTTAAGGAGTCGATAATCCTTTCCCTTTTGTCTTCTTCAAGTGATTTAAATCAGTCATTATTGGCTTCTCTAAGATAAAATAGCAGATCCTTCATAAATCCCTTTAAATGAAAACTGTACCGCTTATCTTCATATATAAGGTGGAACATTAAAAAACATTGCCAAAGTACATCAAACACAGGTTTCAAACAAGCATAACTATATAATGAAATGTCTTAAAAACAATTGCTTATTTCAAGAGACTTCTTTATTATTTTCAAATTTCATGAGTAATTTATCCTTATTAAAATTTAAAGAGCACCCTAGAGTTTTCGTTATTCTACAAGTGCATTCAGAAGTAAAAAAAAAAAACTTTGAGAAAGACTGGTTTAGTGAGTAGGTTAAAGAAGAACAAACAGATTAGAATGTGGTAAAACGACAGGTAAAAAGTTAAAAAAAGAAATAGAATGAAGAGAGAGAGAGAGTAAAGGAAGAGAGAGAAAAAGAAAGAGAGAGATAACACAAAAAAGGAGTAAGAGTTTGGAAAGAAAACTGTAACAAAGAACGAGGAAAATTACACAAAGTAAAAAAAGAAACAAAAAAAAGAAGCAAAATGAGGAAAGAAAATGAATTCTCTAACAATGAAGATAATAATGGCAGAAAAATCAGCCTAATGATGAAGATAAATGACTATGTTTCATGCAAGTAATGACCATACAATAATAAAGACCACTTGAAGAAAAATATCAGCACCGACAAGGAATAACTATTAGCTCAAAGATATACCACAGGGTAATACCTGGCATTAGTCTTCTAATCCTGTTAGAGTTGAAGCAAAATCGAAATAGTTATGAGCTGTAACTGATAATAATAATAATAATAATAATAATAATAATAATGGAAATGTTGATTAAATTGCAATTATTGAGATGACAATGATGATGACGACAATTTCTAAGATGATAATGCTAGCCTTAAATTTTGATAATATTTCTTAATGATGTTGCTAAGATAATAATGGTTGTGCTGATAATATCTGTGACTGATGACAAAGATTTTGTTTGCGTATCCACTGCCGACAATGATGGAAATAAATAATAAAAAAAAGATGATAATGTTGATTGTAAAAATGGCTGATGATAATAATGTCAATTGTCGAAATCTCCTTTCATTAGTGATTTTATTAAGTTTGTATTGATAATGATGATAACTTGTTTGATTAATGCTAATTATGGTGATAAAGAGAGAGCAATGGAATTTGTGGAAAAGCAGACAGTCGTAATGTTTCAAATGATATTATGTTGACTAAAGTGATGTGGGAGTTTTTATGTCGCTTTACACTTTTTCTGTATTAATTCATTTCTTTTTTTTGCTGTTTCTGTTATTAGTTTTTGTGTTTTTAATCATTTCAGTATTAGATTTTTTTTTTAATTTTGTTCTTTGTACTACATTTCTCACCATGACTTCTGCTATTTCTCTTTTTTTTCTTCTACTTTGTCTCTACAAGTTTTGCTCTTACTCTTCTGCTCTCTCTCTCTCTCTCGTACTTATACTCTTTTTCTCTCAGGCTTCAGCTGTTTTCCTTCTCTTCTTTTTTCTCTCTTCAAGTACTCTCTCTCTCTTTCTCTCTCTTTCTCCCCCTTCTATACTTTCTCCCTTTTATTTCTACTCTTACATTTCTGTTTGTTCTCATTGAATTTTTTTAAACTAATCTCTTTCTCTCTTTTCCATCGATTCTTTATTCTCTATTTGATTTCCCTCTTTCTCTTCTACACTTTCACCTTTCTTCTAGTCTTTCTTTCACTTTGTTGTGTAGGAAACCTACCACCCCTCTTGAAGATGAACTTGTCTACAAACAAAGACGTTAAATAGTGGCATGTCAAAAGACAGAGTCAGAGAAGTTCTTGGCTGAGTGGTTTTATAGACTATCATGCGATTTCTGTACTTACTTACCAACCGAATAAACCCCTTTTATTTGTTACGTGTTATTTGGTGTTTGTCTTTATTAACCCCAAATTAACATCATAACAGTAAGACAAATGCCAAATAACACATAACAAATAAAAGGGGTTTATTCGGTTGGTAAGTAGGTACAGAAATCGCCTGAGTAGTCTATAACTAACTCAGCCAAGAACTTCTCCGACTCTGTCTTTTGACATGCCACTATTTAACGTCTTTATTTGTAGACAAGTTCATCTTCAAGAGGGGTGGTAGGTTTCCTACACAACACACTTCTTCTTCTTCTTCTCTCTCTCTCTCTCTCTCTCTCTCTCTTTCCTTCTACTCTTCTTTCTACATTCAACTGGACTTTTCTTCTGCTTTTATTTCTTTTCTTTTTTCTACTTTCTCTCTTCAACTTCTACTCACTTTTCTACTCTTTCTACTCTCTTAGACTTCTCTTTCTCCTTTTCTGTCTAACCTTTCTGGCTACAATTTTTACTCTTATTTTTTTTTCGTTTCTACTCTTCCTCTATTCAACTTTTGCTTTTCCTCTTTTTCTCCTACACTCTTTTTTTCTAAACCAGCTTTTTCCTCTGTCTCCCTTTTAGATCTTTCTCTTATTTTTGTTCTCTTTCCCTTTTATGATCCCTCTTTTTTCTTCTACTCTTTCTCTCTTAGACTTCTGCTTTTTCTTCTTCTTCTACTCCTTCTCTTTTTCCTCTACTCTTTCTCTCTTAGACTTCTGCTTTTTCTTCTTCTTTTATTCTTTCTCTTTTTCCTCTACTCTTTTTCTCTTAGTCTTCTGCTTTTTCTTCTTCTTTTACTCTTTCTCTTTTTCTTCTACTCTTTCTCTCTTAGTCTTCTGCTTTTTCTTCTTCTTTTATTCTTTCTCTTTCTCTTCTACTCTTTCTCTCTTAGATTTCTGCTTTTTCTTCTTCTTTTACTCTTTCTCTTTTCCCTCTACTCTTTCTCTCTTAGACTTCTGCTTTTTCTTCTTCTTTTATTCTTTCTCTTTTTCTTCTACTCTTTGACTTCTGCTTTTTTTTCTTCTTCTTTTACTCTTTCTCTTTTTCTTCTACTCTTTCTCTCTTAGTCTTCTGCTTTTTCTTCTTCTTTTATTCTTTCTCTTTCTCTTCTACTCTTTCTCTCTTAGACTTCTGCTTTTTCTTCTTCTTTTACTCTTTCTCTTTTTCCTCTACTCTTTCTCTCTTAGACTTCTGCTTTTTCTTCTTCTTTTATTCTTTCTCTTTCTTCACTCTTTCTCTCTTAGATTTCTGCTTTTTCTTCTTCTTTTACTCTTTCTCTTTTCCTCTACTCTTTTCTCTCTTAGTCTTCTGCTTTTTCTTCTTCTTTTTATTCTTTTCTTCTTACTCTTTTCTCTTAGACTTCTGCTATTTCTTCTTTTTTTACTCTTTCTCTTTTCCTCTACTCTTTTTTCTCTTAGACTTCTGCTTTTTTTCTTCTTTTACTCTTTTCTCTTTTCCTCTACTCTTTTTCTCTTAGACTTCTGCTTTTTTTCTTCTTTTATTCTTTTTCTTTTCCTCTCTTTCTCTCTTAGTCTTCTGCTTTTTTCTTCTTTTTATTCTTTCTCTTTTTTTCTACTCTTTTCTCTTAGATTTCTGCCTTTTTTCTTCTTCTTTTACTCTTTCTCTTTTCCCTCTCTTTTCTCTTAGTCTTCTGCTTTTTCTTCTTCTTTTATTCTTTTCTTTTTTCTTCTCTTTTCTCTTAGATTTCTGCTTTTTCTTCTTCTTTTACTCTTTTCTTTTCTTCTACTCTTTCTCTCTTAGACTTCTGCTTTTTTCTTCTTCTTTTTTATTCTTTCTATTTTTCTTCTCTTTTCTCTCTTAGATTTCTGCTTTTTTCTTCTTTTTTTTACTCTTTTCTTTCTTCTTCTACTCTTTCTCTCTTAGACTTCTGCTTTTTTCTTCTTCTTTTATTCTTTCTCTTTTCTTCACTCTTTTGACTTCTGCTTTTTTTTCTTCTTCTTTTTTACTCTTTCTCTTTTCCTCTACTCTTTCTCTCTTTGACTTCTGCTTTTTCTTTTTCCTCTCTCTTTCTCTCTTAGACTTCTGCTTTTTTCTTCTTCTTTTTTACTCTTTCTCTTTTTTCTTCTCTCTTTCTCTCTTAGACTTCTGCTTTTTCTTCTTCTTTTATTCTTTCTCTTTTCTACTCTTTCTCTCTTAGACTTCTGCTTTTTTTTCTTCTTTTACTCTTTCTCTTTTCTACTCTTTCTCTCTTAGACTTCTGCTTTTTCTTCTTCTTTTATTCTTTCTCTTTTTCTTCTACTCTTTCTCTCTTAGATTTCTGCTTTTTCTTTTTCTTTTACTCTTTCTCTTTTTCTTCTACTCTTTCTCTCTTAGACTTCTGCTTTTTCTTCTTCTTTTATTCTTTCTCTTTTTCTTCTACTCTTTCTCTCTTAGATTTCTGCTTTTTCTTCTTCTTTTACTCTTTCTCTTTTCTTCTACTCTTTCTCTCTTAGACTTCTGCTTTTCTTCTTCTTTTATTCTTTCTCTTTTTCTTCTACTCTTTCTCTCTTAGATTTCTGCTTTTTCTTCTTCTTTTACTCTTTCTCTTTTTCTTCTACTCTTTCTCTCTTAGACTTCTGCTTTTTCTTCTTCTTTTATTCTTTCTCTTTTTCTTCTACTCTTTCTCTCTTAGATTTCTGCTTTTTCTTCTTCTTTTACTCTTTCTCTTTTTCTTCTACTCTTTCTCTCTTAGACTTCTGCTTTTTCTTCTTCTTTTATTCTTTCTCTTTCTCTTCTACTCTTTGACTTCTGCTTTTTTTTCTTCTTCTTTTACTCTTTCTCTTTTCCCTCTACTCTTTCTCTCTTTGACTTCTGCTTTTTTTTTTTCCTCTACTCTTTCTCTCTTAGATTTCTGCTTTTCTTCTTCTTTTACTCTTTTTTTTTTCTTCTCTCTTTTCTCTCTTAGACTTCTGCTTTTTCTTCTTCTTTTATTCTTTCTCTTTTTTCTTCTACTCTTCTCTCTTAGATTTCTGCTTTTTTCTTCTTTTTTACTCTTTTCTTTTTTCTTCTCTTTCTCTCTTAGACTTCTGCTTTTTCTTCTTCTTTTATTCTTTCTCTTTTTCTTCACTCTTTCTCTCTTAGATTTCTGCTTTTCTTCTTCTTTTTACTCTTTCTCTTTTTTTCTACTCTTTCTCTCTTAGACTTCTGCTTTTTTCTTCTTCTTTTATTCTTTCTTTTTTCTTCTACTTTTTCTCTTAGATTTCTGCTTTTTTTTCTTCTTTTACTCTTTTCTTTTTCTTCTACTCTTTTCTCTCTTAGACTTCTGCTTTTTCTTCTTTTTTTATTCTTTTCTTTTCTTCTAATCTTTCTCTCTTAGATTTCTGCTTTTTTCTTCTTTTACTCTTTCTCTTTTCTTCTACTCTTTCTCTCTCTTAGACTTCTGCTTTTTTCTTCTTCTTTTTTATTCTTTCTCTTTCTCTTCTACTCTTTGACTTCTGCTTTTTTTTCTTCTTCTTTTACTCTTTCTCTTTTCCCTCTACTCTTTCTCTCTTTGACTTCTGCTTTTTCTTTTTCCTCTACTCTTTCTCTCTTAGACTTCTGCTTTTTCTTCTTCTTTTACTCTTTCTCTTTTTCTCCTACTCTTTCTCACTCTGACGTCTATTCTTTTCTTCTACTTTTCTTTTTTTTTCTCACTTGACACCCCATTGTATTTATTTATCTGCTGACCTTCCTTCATTGTCCCTTGTTTGATCTCAAACCATTTACTCAACGTTTGTCTTCAACTCTTCCCAATTAAGGACTTATGATTGCCTAACACACTCTGCTTATATCATTTTGTTTACTGCCTTGATAAGATGTCACTTGCTCTTCCTTTCTGTCACTGCGTGTTGTAGGGGTGTAGGGGAAAAGATGAAGAAAAAATAGCAAAGAGCCAACAGAAGGTGAAGCAAAACATAGAAAAGATAATTGCAGAGAGGTGAAATCAACCAGTATATTTTAGAAAAATCTTTGAATATTGACTTTGTTTGTTCAGACAAATTCTGCTATTTTTTGATGCTTTTGTAACAGAAAGGGTCACCAATTTCCTTGAATATTCTATTATAAATTTGTGTAAGACTAAATTTTGTCTGTGTGTCCCCTTATGTAAGATGTGTAGGGTGGTGTAATGGATATTGGCTCTGAATGAGAAACCAACGTACCCAGTTTGCATTCCAGTCAGGTTTGTTACATTTACTTACATGCAAATACGCTTGAGAAATGTATGAATCCATTGCTTCTTCCCACCCCAGCAATGTGTTGAATAGAAGACCAGACTGTATCCTATAGCCTTGGCTGGCAACTAATTGACCATGGCAAGAAATGGCCAAAACATAGATGTAGCAGCAGTATGGTCTAAGGCTCTGTTGAACTCTAATTCTATAGGAATTCTAAATCACTAATTCACTAAATTGCAGCCCATCATCCTGCTATCTCAGTGGAAGATGTTAAGCTCTTTGTCTCTTTTTGCATCCAGGATGTGGACAGAAAACAAAAACTCACCTATCCCTCTTCTGACACCACATACTGGACATTAATCGAACATGAAATAAGTTACTTATTTTTTCATAATGTGTTCATGTAATGGGATTGGCAAATAGTATTTGCATATGTTGGTTATTGGAAAAATAAAGTGTAGAGTAAAGAGTCAAATGGAAGGAAGTTGAACAACCCAATATGACAATATGGTATTGCTGATAGGATGTTTAAGTTGCTTGGATGAACCAGAATTTGTCATGACTTGGATCCGGTGTTTTGCAGCCAAGGCTAGGGCTAGAAAAGTGAAAGAAATGAACTAACTGACCTTTTCCTATCTTCGGCAGGCTGTGTAGCTATAATGAAGGTTTCTGTTATGGCGTACCCCACACAATTGGAGAATTTGACTTTTGTCAAAGTTTCAGAAATGATGAAAAGAAATTTACAACCTTAAAAGAAACTTTTCTGTCCATTAAACAGAAACAAGATGAATCAGTTAATTTGCAGTGTAACACCCGTGCTCAGTTTGCATTAAAAATTTCTGTAATACTTACATTTATCCATTTTAATCTCGCTTGATAAATTTGATAAAATCTACTATTTTGGAGTTATCAACAGGGAAAGTTGAGATTCATTCGTGTTGCAGGTAGCCATTACTGGCATTATTTGGATACATCCACTGCAGAATAGCTATCAGTGTAGGTATCCTTATGCAAACTGAGCATGTCTCTGTAAATAGTTCTTGTGCACAGTAGTTCAGAAAAATTTAGACAAGAAAGATCAGTTCTGTGCTTAGCTTTCCGTAGTCTTCCGCGTTTAGCTTTCTGCAGCGAATGTATGCAAACAACGCAAGTAATTGCTGCCACCAATGATGCGAATGAATGTGAAATTTCACTGTTGATAACTCCAGAACAGTAGATTTTATCAAATTTATCAAGCCAGATTCGAATGGAGCATGTACAATTACACATAAATGTAAGTATTCTGGAAGTTTTTAATACCAAATGAGTGTGGGTGTTACACTGCAAATTAACCAATGAATCAATTATACAATATCTTCACAGATTAAGAGAAGTTAGCAGATTTCGTGAATTCAAGAAACTGGTTCAAGGTTTCATGCTATATTTATATAATAATAACTTGAACATGTGTTTGGTTACAAAAGTGTCTATCATGGCGTATGTTTATTAATTAATGCACAATTTTTGCATGCTTTTCTGTATTTGTATGAAAGTGACTGAAATCAATATGCATGATTATTACAGACCCTTCTTTGGATTTGGTCAAGAATCTCGAGAACAGGAGCACCAGATCAGGTATGACAATGGTATTCCATGCACAGGCGAATGCTAGATTTGTAAATGTACAAGATGGATTCTGATGAGAAAAACTTTCTTGTAAGACACAGTGACACAACTTTCCTTGCAGTATATGCAGCTATTGCTTTGATGTAGTTCCTCCACTTCAAGCCAGTGGAAAACCTGAGACCAAGAAGGTGCAGTCTATAGCAAACCTAGAGTCTAGCATCAGACATACTAATGGCAGGCAGAAAAAGTTCTCTATAGTGGTTAAATGAAAGTAGTTTTGTTTTGGAGATATTAAAATTTACAAACCATTTCTTGCCCCAGTTACCATTGATTGGAGGTCCTTTTTAAGAGCAAGTGCCAGATTTACTTCAACATATCTGCTAGATTTGCTATTGAGACAGGAGTAAATGGTAGTGTCATTGATATAAATACCTTCTTAGGAACTCAGGGAGAGCATTGATGATGATCAGAAATAGGACCCAGAATAAAGCCTCAGTTTTTTCCACTATTTAATTTTAATTATTTCCTGCTTCAGATCATCAACATGCATTTCCATACAGTAAAATGGTGAACCAAAGTTAATGCCATGTTATATCTCTTTCTGCAGTAAAATGTTGAACTAGGGTTACCACCCTGTTATACCATACCTTGTTAAAGGTTTTTGAGATATCAAAAGTGATCACTCTTGTGATTAATTTATTTTCAAGTGCCTCACTGATTCTGTGTGTATTGAAAATTAAAACATCAGCAGTGGACATAGAGCAGCAAAATCCATACTACTTGCCATTCAGGAGGTTGTTTCTGTTGAGGTGATCAACAATCTTCTTGTTGATGATTCAAAGATGTTGCTCATGAGAATAAGGCAGCTGATGGGTTGATATTGAGATGGGGATGACTCCCCTCACCCCCTGCTGCATTCTTGAAGACAGAGCAAACAGTTGACACCTTCTGTAAATTTAGGAAACATTTTTTCTTCAAGCAGCAACGAGGCAACTTAGCCAAGACTGGATATAACCCTGGACTATGGTTCTTAAAAACACTGAAATTTTATTCAGTACTGGGCCTTCTTCTTCTTCTTCTCTTCATCATCATCATCATCATAATAATAATAATAACAACAACAACAAGTTGTTCATTTGATGGTGCAAATGCATTCCTTTTCAAACATGGAACGTATTACAAAAGAAGGAATTTAAACCTTTTGAAACATTTTTAGATACAGAAGATTCAAAAAAAAAAAAAGAAATTAAAAAACACCTATGAAACCACAGTAATATCTCACAAAAAACCATCACATGAATATATGACACTTCAACAACTGCTTTCAGTAACCACTTCCTTGAGTGGCTCTTGGGACTTGTATAAGGTGGTCATTAGCCAACACAAGAAAATATCCCATTTCAACAAATGAGATGATACCATAACTAACTAGTATTCTAAACCAATGTTTTCAACATTTTTTTTATCTCACAGTACACTTAAACAAACCTATAGTTAAACTTCTGATGGTTATCTAAAAATAAGATGATAAAAAAAAAGAGTCTACATTTTATGACTTATTTAACACAGCAAAACAATTTATTATAATCTGTAATAAAAAGATAATAATTAAAATTATATATTATGTATACCTTTATTTATTATAACAATGATATATAATCAATTTAAAGTGGGGGGTCTTAATTTTGATATGTATACTTATTGTGCTTTGGCCTTTGTTCAAAAATAATTTAATTAATGACCATTAAAACCTTTTATTGCACACCTACAATCCTCTCACAGTACACCGGGGTGTCATGGCATACCAGTTGAAAATCTCTTCCCTAAACTCATTACAAATATCTCAAAGAAACACACTCTCTGTCACTTTCTTGCTCACAATAAAACAAATTTTTATCTTTTTCTGAGCTATTCTTTATTACTTTAAACATTATTCTAGTGGCTTTAGTGGATACCCATAGCTGAGTAGATGCCCTGATTTTCTTGTTTGTTTTGATTTTTAACATTTTGAATTATGTCTATCAGCCTCTGCATTCGAGAAACTGATTAAAAAAATTAGCTTCCCATCAGAATTCTAACCTACGTCTTCTTTTATGAAAAAAAACCATTGGCGTCATTTAGATTATTCAGTCACAGATCACCGATGATGGTTTCCTCCACAAAGGAGAGGACACAGGTTTAAACACTGCCAGAGAGCACGTTTTCTTTATTAAGTCTTTTTAGTGCACTGCCTAGTAGATTTAAATCACACTATTAAAAAAATAAAGAAAAAAAACGTCTACTCAAATATGGCTATCCACTAAAATAATGTTTGGAGAAATAAGAGCCTTAAATTCTGCTGCTGCTATATGTGTATTTTGATCAGCAAGTTTGATGTGTGTTAAAGTATATATATGTGTGTGTATGGATGATAACTCATTCCATTATCCCATTTCAAGCAAGTTGGTTGTATAACCATCTCAAGAAAGAAAGGGTTTATACTCACTAATGTCTATGTAGCATAAAAAAGAGATTTTTTTTTTCAGCCACTATTTTCTTTTTCTTGGACACTCTTTGAAGTTCTTGCTTGTAAGTGTGTTTCATTGTCTGAAGAACCATCACCAATATTATCTAAATGTGTAGGTTTCAAATGGTCGATGGAAATGTTTTCTTGTTTGTTGTTGATGGTTATGTTGAAGGGACTTCTGTAAGCTGGTTGCTAAGGATGTCCAGTAGCAATACCCTTCATCGGTACAAAATTACAATTCTTCAGTGAATCAGAACCATAGATGATGTGGTTGGTTTGTCTCGTCAAAGATAATGTTATTTGTGCCATTCTTAATTTCAACGTCTCGACAAAGGAAGTTGCATCTATGAGAGGACAAATTGGTTTTATTATTGACCATCCAGATGTAAGGTTGTGTCATGCACAAGTTCTGCTGAAGAACTCTGTAAATCAGATTTTACAATGGTTCTTAATCCTAATGTGATTAAAGGAAGGTTCTGAAGCCAAGATATATGATTCCGTGCTGTTTTCAATGATTCCTTGAGAGAATGACGAAAATGTTCAATCATACTGTTAGGTTCAGGATGATATGCAGTTAGGACCAACTCAAGGTACTGGCAATGCAGGCAGTCATCCAGGGCATCATCAAGGTTGAGGGTGCCATCATGCTGCCATGTCATGTGTCTAGAATCTTCCAAAACTAAAGCTTATAAAAACATACTCGCAGTCATCCATGACTCAAGACAGATTAAATTCTTTGACTATTTTGTCTATAAAAAATGATCTTGTAAAGAAAATAGGTGTAGAAAGTGGCATGAAAAAATTTGCCGATCTAAAGGCTAGAAAAATGTTTTTGGTTGGATAATGAATGTTTTATTTAGTTTGTATTAAGTTACTTTTGGTAATAAACTCATTATTTGACATTTTCAGTTTTTCTCCTTGTGAAAATTAAAAAAAATATACTTGTAAGGGCATCAAAGTTCAGCTTGCCAAAGATGTAGTTGTATGAATTCTGTTCATATTGAGTAAGTCATATACAAAGAGTGATGACTCTAATTGATATCCTCTGTCTGTGGTAATAATTGTCAGTACACCAAATCTGTGCTAACCCAACCTGAATTGAAACTTTGTGTGTCTGATTGTATGCACATATCAATAAGTGGATTTAATTAAGGCCAATGGGTAAATCTGTCAAAGCAAATTATAAAGTAGTAGTATCTCTGACATGTGGGAAGTGGACCACTGATGTCAATGTAAACATGGTCAAACTGATTATTAGGAACAGAAAAACTACCGGGAATTTATTTCGTATTTTGTTTATTTGACATGATACAGTGGTGGACCCAGTCTCATATCCTTGTTGATGCCAAGCTAAATGTAATTTTTGCTAATAAACCTGAAAGTAGCATGGATACCCAGGTGTGGAATGTTGGATATCATTCTATGACGGCTTTTCAGGATAAATGGCCATAAATTTCACATAGAAATGTGGTACCACAAAGATGTTTCTGTTTGTGAAATATATACCTCCTTCATTTTTAGTGAGGGTGTTTATCCCCATATGAATTGTTTTAGATCTTCATCTTTCTTTTGTGCTGATGCTATTGCTTTAACCTGTATCACTCTGTATATTACTTGACTTGCTGTACAAAAAGTTTATCCCACCACTGAAATTGGCTTTGATCCCTGAACAGATTATTTGAATTTCAGCGTATCTGTTTATCGTTCTGCATAAGTCACTTCATGTTTATCTATCTCTCTGCATAAATCTCTTCATACCTAACTTATTTGAATTTCATAGTTGTGTTGTCATATCCTGCTATGACAACAGAAAACAACATTGAGTGAATTTAACAATAAAGATAATACAAGTGAGATGCCTTGAGAAAGAATGCAGGAGAAAGGAAAATAATATTAATAATTCAAAGTGCTAAAGATTAAAATCAATAACAGGGTTTCTTGAAAGGTTGTCTGCCAAAATATCTAAAGTACTTTTATATATTGAATATCAGTTGTGAACTGATGTTTTCTGTTGGTCCACATCTGCTTCTTTCATTCTTTTTAGGTATTTGTTATGCAATGCCTTGTCCTCTCAGTTTTATTTGTAATTTCATTTATCCAATTGTTTTGCTTTCTGTTTTACTCATTTGCTGTAAAGGATATTCACTTTGTTTTTTGTTGGTAGGATTTCAGGTATATTAAGTTGTTTCTTGAAGAGTGCAACTTCTTTGTTGATGGAGTGGATTTGGTGTTTTAATATTTATAGGAAAGAGGCATTGGTTTTCGTCAGGTAGACTTCAAATGTAGTATGTTTTCAGAGCTCAAGTTGGATTAGACCTTGGCCTCCTAAAGCTCTTGGTACATACAGCCTATCAACATCTGATTTCAGTTGGTACATCCTCATTCAGATAAGCATTTTTCTGGTCTTGGCATCCAATCTTTTAATGTCATTCAACTTCCATTTAATCATGTTGAAGCTGTATGTTACTACAGATATAGCTAAGGTGTTGATAGCCTTCATTTTATTGGTCTCATTCAGTTTGCTTTCTAATGTCAAACACACTCTCCTATAATATTCTTTTTGGATCTTTTTCTTCATAATTGAATGTTGTATTCTGTCTCCTTCATTAATTCCTAAGTATTTGTATGTACCAACTTGGTCTAGTTTCTTAATCTTGTTGTTGATGTCAAGTTCTAAATCTGTAGTTTTTACTAGTTTACCACCTTTGACGGTGGCTTTGGCACATTTGTGGATTCTGAACTCCATCCTAATGTCTTCTCTGAAGGTTTTGACAATGGTGTGTAGGTTTTTCTACTGGTTGTCATCCTTGGTAAACATTTTAAAATCATCAATGTAGAATAAGTGATTCAGTTTGCCATTCTGTTACTTGTATCCATAGCTACTGTTGTTCAGTAGGCAGCTGAGTGGTACTAATCCAAGGCAGAAGAGTTGTGATGACAGTGAATCTCCTTGGAAGATCCCACTTTTGGTGTTGATTGGTCTTGATGTTAATGACTTGTTTGTAAGGTTTAGGTTTAGTGTAGTCTTCCAGTTTTTCATGATATCCATTATGAATTTCACTGTTGCAGCTCATATTCTGTATATTTTTGGGCTCTTCTCTATTCATCAGTGTCGAACACCTTTCTGTAGTCAATCCATGCTATTGATAAGTTTCTTTTCCTTGTTTTTATCTCTTCCAGTCTTGTTTTATTGATAATTAGTTGGTCCTTGCACCTGTAACTTCCTCTTTTACATCCCTTCTATTCTGCTGAGAGTAAATTGTTTTTTTCAAGGAAGTTGTATGTCCTCTTGGTTAGGATGGAAGTGAGGATCTTGTACATTGTTCGTATGCAGGTGACGGGCCTATAGTTTTTCAAGTTCTGTGTCTCTTCTGTTTTTGGGAGTAGGTATGTTGCTCCCTATGTGAGCCATTTGGGATATTATTCTGGGTTTATGATTATATCATTGTATGCCCGTGCAAGGTCTTGGTGGGTGCTAGATGGGTTTTTTAACAAAAAATTGGCTATTCCATCTATTCCTGATGATTTCTAGTTTTTGGTTTTGCAGATGGCAGCAGTTGTTTCAGTAATATTGATATCCATCCATTTTTGGCACTCTATATGTGTGTGTTGTTCATGTTGTTGCTTGATCTATATAGCTCTTTCATTGTGCATTTTTCAGTTTTCCCAAATCTTACACCAAAACTCCCCAACTTCCTAGATATTGGGCGTGGGGGTCATTTATCTCTATTTTATATTTTCCCAGTTCTCAATATAGTTTCTTGGCATCTTCTTTGAAAATCTTGTTTTGCCAGAAGAATCTGTTTCTTTTTTTCATAACACTTGATTTTCTGTGCCTTGAATTTGTTGTTTCAGTTTCTCTATAACTTTTGGTATATCAGTCTTATTCTTTATGTCAAAGCTTTGTTTAAGTTGTCTCCTTTTTCTTTCTTTCATTTTGGATCCCTTGTCTACTTTACTTACAAGTGACAATTTTCCTGATAGTTTATTTATTTATATTTTTTTCTTTTCAAACTGGCATCATTTTTTTTGTTTTGGTTGTGTTTTTACTTTCTTTCTACAATTGTCGCTGAAACCACGTATATAAGATGATTAATTTCTGTCAGGTTATTATTTTTCTTATTATTATTTCTGTCAGGTTATTATTCTTATTATTATGATGTTTAAATAAATAATGACATTGATTCCATTTCTATAAAAATTATCAGATACTTGTGGCTAAAGTTTTTTTCCGATTTGACAACTTAACCATAAAATCCTCCCCTTACTCTAATATACAAACACCCCCCTTTTCATTTCTTCTCTTTTTCTTACGCCACTTCTCTCTCTTCGTTAGTGCAACCCCCCCCACAACCAACTTTTTAAGATCAAGTTAATTTCCTTACTTAATCTTTATCTTTTTATTTTTTAAATGTCTGGTTTATTATCAGATTATCTAATTGAATTTGTATCATTTCATAAAATATAGTGAGTTTGATATGGCAGGTATATATATATATATATATATTTATATTTATATCCATTGAAATAAATTTATAGATGACTATATGATGAATATTAAAGTCTTTTCCTTATTATTTATATATATGTATATATATATATATATAAAAGTGAACATTGAGGTCAACGCTCAAAGGCGACAGGCTGTTTCATGCTGGGTGCAATCATTAGGTGGCCTGACAATTGTGTCCAGAATGAAACAGCCTGTTGCCTCTGAGTGTTGACCTCAATGTTCACTTTTATATTTATATTTACATATGCTCTATCTCTGATATTAAGCACTTTATCCCATAAATATAGCACACCTTAACACTTTATTTCTTCATATATATATATATATATATATATATATATATATATATATATATATATATATTATAATAAGACAGTATGTGTGTATTGAGAGGAGTATGCATGTACATGGGTGTACTGGTATATATATATATATATATATATATATATACACACACATATTGACAAAAACAAAACTGCTCACGGACACGCACAAAAACCCTACACAACGTAAGAAGTGTGTGTATGTGTGTTTGTATGTATGTATGTGTGTGTGTATGTTTATGTGTACATATGTCTATACTAATTCCTTATAATAAGACAGTCTGTATATATGGAGAGGGAATATACGTATGTGTACACATGCTGTCAAAAACACAAAAAATGGAAATCAATCTAAGAACACACAGGGGTCATTAAAAGATAAGAATATAGATATCTTTCTCATCCTTTCTCAGACCAGTCTTAATTATTTTATTACCCTTCATGCAGAATTCTTTCTCTGCCAGTTCAAGAAAGACATTTGGGTCACTATCACACAAAAAAGAGAATGTCTAATATCAAGAATATTTAACATCAAAAAACATAAAAATTAATTCCTTTTAATAATATGTGGAAATATCCACTCTTTGCCTGATGAAGGTTGCGAGACTGGAAACACATGTAGCAAAATTATGGAAAATAAAGCATAATATATTTTTTAAAACAATCCACATTACAACCAGAAATGTTTGTGGTTTCTCTGTTCTTTTTATTATACACACTTTTCTCTCATTAAAATTACTATAACCTCTCCCCCTTTTATATATATATATATATATATATATATATATATATATATATATAAACATTAGTATAATTTATGGCATACCAAATTCAAGGAAGCTCTTTTTTTTATTTTATTTTATTCACCTCACGTAGGTATTCTGGGCTGCTGGCTGGGGGTTTTGACAAGTAATGGATCGTTTCTTGGCGGAAGACTGAGATTCGATCAAGCTTTGACTAGCTTGGACTGGCTTCGGCCTGGACCTGTTAGGACAAGTTATGACCAGCTTTGACTAGGCTCTGACCAGCTTGGACAAGCTCTGACCAATATTTTGACCAGTGGCCTATGAGTGGAAACACTCGGGTCTCCCACGTTAATCGACCTTGTGTCATATCTTGATTTAGTGGGAATCAAGTAAATACCATTCTGGGCTGCATATTCTAAGGGCTCTGAGGTAGAATCCTATGACTAAGCCTAATTTTATTTTTTGATTGTTGTGGGAATAGAAATTAGATCATTTATTGTAACCCCACTAAAAAAATGATCTAATCAATTTTTATTCCCACCAGAATTAAGAAATAAAATCAGGATTTGTCATAGGATTCTACCTCAGAGCTCTTGAATATGTCGCCCAGAATACATTGGTCAAGAAAAGAAATATATTGAGAAAACATTTAGACTTCTTCACTACCCAAATCATTTCATCCTCAATGCTAGAAAACAAGCTTACAAACTCCACAAATCTAGAAAACTAGACACCACTAATGGCACTTCTAACAACAACAACAACAATACAAAATTTATAAGCCTAGCCTCTAACACTCTTTCTACAAAACTTGTAACTAAATTAGTTATCCCTAATAGGTTGGCTCTCTGTGCCGCACAAGGAAATTTTTCTCCCCGGAATCGATACTTCAAATATAAAAATCAACCATTCACCCTTGCATGGAGTATTGCTGCCATATATGGTCTGGTGCACCTTCTGTTTACCTCGGGGTTCTTGATAAGATCCAGTGACGGATATGTAATATAATTGGCCCTGATCTGGCATCTCGTCTACAGTCACTCTCTCACAGACACGCCGTCGCCTCTCTCTGTCTTTTCTACAAATACTTTCATGGTAATTGCTCCGATGAGCTGCTTTCACTGGTTCCCAGACTTCATGAATTCAAGTGCTCTATGAGTCTGGCATCCCGCTCTCACCCTTTGACTGTAGAAACTTTTAAATGTAGCCGTCTATTCTACTCCAATAGCTTCATATCTCACACCTCTCGCCTGTGGAACTCCCTTCCCAATTACTGTTTCCCTGAGAGCTATAATCTCCAACTATTCAAATGTAATGTCAATCGACATCTAGAGTTACCTTGATCTATCCACTATCCTTCTCCTCATCCTTTCTTCTATCACTCCTATCTGCTCTCGCTCCAAATCTTCTGCAACCTCCTGCATCCTAGTGGCTTCACGCCTTGCTCAGGACATAATGCTTAAAAAAAAAAAGAAGAAAAATGTAGGATCTTTACCACCAGGTTCAAAATAATCGGTGATATAATTAGAAAAAACATAAATCCAACTCCAATTCAGATGCTGGTACTGATGAAATAAATTTTTTACAATTTTAAATCACTTATATTGGTGAGACATGTTGAAATCTAAATGCCTGTATCTATGAACATAAAAGGGATTTTATGTTTATGTCTTAACAAATGATATGTACATAAAAATATTCCTAAATCAACATGCAAAAAAGCAGCAAGCATAATATCTATTAGACATACACACACATATGAATATTGTTGTGGTGTCCTCCCTCTAAAGAATCTATGTTAGACTCTTCTGCCTACTATAAGATTAGTAGGACAGAACGCTTCGGGGAACTGTGAATAGATTGAGTGCTAGTTCATTTGATACACTCTCACTAGTCATGTAATTCTCTTCTGGTGTACTTACTGTTTAATATACGACATATCTGCAAGCCTGGTTTTTGTTATTACTTAACCATTTACTTGGTGACAACAAATATGCATTATCATGTGAATAACACAGACATACTAGAATTATTATACACTTACATACAAAAAGCAATATTTACATTTTTTTAGTTAGATTTGGAATCCATTAATTTCTTGGAGCTTTGAAGAGACACATCATCTCTTCATGAATTTGTAACACCACAAATTATGCAATATTTGTTTAACAAATCAAATGCATGTGAAACCTAATTAACCAATGAAAATTAAACAACACAAAAATACCCCAGTTCCTTTCTTCTTTTTTTCCATATCTCATTTTTTAATGAAACTTTAATAAAACTGAAACATGTTAGATTGATAAACGTTTCCTGTTTGTTCTTTATCTCATCATTCTGTCAAATTCTAATCCATATATAATCTGTATTTGATCTCAATCATATATATATATATATATATATATAATTTCCTCTTCTATGAATCAACTACAGGATAAAATCTACTCCAAAATTGACCAATACCAATAGATTTTAGACAATGCTCAATAACTAGTACACAGAGCAATATTGTTAAATATTATTTAAAAAGATATAACAACTTTACTTTGAATGGCAGATGATATAAGAACAAAACCCAGCCTGAAGATCCAAGGGGTCAAACTATCATAGCTTGCCATATCTTTTTAAGATAATATTTATATATATATATATATATATATATATATATATATATATATATATATATATATATATATATATATATATATATACACTGGAATTAAAAATTTGGAGACCAACTACATAAAATGATAATTCATTTTATTTTATTAAAGTTAAGTAGTTTTAGAAGTATGCTTTTATTGGAAGTGTTTGTAGTCCTTGAGGATTAGAAAATAATTTGTTATATTTTTGTTAATGCTATCTAATAGAAGATACACCATTTTAAGTAGCTTGAATCTAAAAAAATCTCTATGCAAAATTAATGGGCCAATGAATGATCTAAGATAATAAAGTCATGATATCAAAATTTCTTTGTAGAAATTGTTCCATATTCTGTCTATATCTCTGAGATGAGGTATTAAGATTACTTACATTATTACTTTATTCAGACTGCTATTCTCATCTTCATTGTCATATTCAGAACGTTTCGGATGTGAATTGTAGCTTGTTTTTTTTTATATTAAAATCTTGGCAAAAAATGTCTGTTCAAATAAAGATAAAGGTTATGACTTTGAATTACTCAATGAAAAATAGGTAAGCCGTAGGAAATTTTCAGAAACAGTGTTCAAGCTAAGCAAAAGATGTTTGCTTTAAGTGATTTAAGTGCAAAGAAAACCAGAAGATCACAAATGTTACACCTGATCTCAATATAATTGAACCATTAGGGAGGGAATTGAATCAAAAACTTCTCCAACAAAAAGCATGTAATCTCCAAGAGCTTTGGGATTACTGCTAAGAAGAATGGCAAAAAAAATTCCCAATGAGAAAATCTAGACTTTGTTCCCTTCAATGTCACATCAAATTGAGGCAGTTCTTTGAGCCAAAGGTGTCAATGCTAATTACTAATTCTATACTTTGCTTTTTAGTCATTTCTGTAATAATAAGTATAACGTTTTACAAAAAAACAAATTTTCTTTTTAATTTAAGAAAAGCGCTAAATGGTGAAATTTTTACTGGTTGCCCAATATTTTTGCATGACCTTTTTTACAACATTACTAGACATAAGATGCTTTATCAACCACCATTCAAGTTTAATAGAAATTCAGTGACTTGTTTTCTGAAGGTCAAAGATCATAAAATGCACCAAGAAAAGCATACTGCTAATCATTCTTGATTTAGGGACAAAATTAACAAAATTAATCAAATTAACCAAGGTGATCCAAAAGCTTTGCTCTTCAGTGTATAGCAGTATCAAAGATTGTGTTTTGTCAAGTAAAATGGTTGACAAATGTATTTCTAGAAGATAATGACTTTAAGGCAAGCAGACTTAGTAATTAAGGTGTTAGATATCAAGTGATAGAACATTAATATTAAAAAAATAATTTTTTTTATTCCTGCTCATAGTTTCACAGGTACCCACTTACCAGTGGAATTGATTAATTAAATCATTAAAATAAAAAAGGTGTGTGGCTAGTATAATGTTTATTGGCACAAAAGGTGGAATTAGCAAGATGATTTCAAGCTCTGACCTAATCAATAAAATCGATTTGGTACTGATGCCTTCTCCCCATGCAGGTATGGGTTAAATACAAGTGCAGATTGGGCTCTTTAGCCTTCAGTGGTAACCAAGGACATTTCTTGAGAAGGCAATGGAAAATCACTACACAATTTTTTTCAAGTTGTCAGGGCAATTCACAGATGATAAAAATGGGTGGTTGAGCTACTTATAAGAGCCAACATACATATATATATATATATATATATATATGAATGAATGGACTACTCCATTGTCTTAATAGTAATATTTGCATTTTATAATGATCTGTTTTAATCAGCACCTGATGATTACTGTGTGCATGAAACTCAGAGTTGTCCTAAACACTGAGCAAAACATGTATATTTATTATTAACAGTATAAATATACACAAGGTGAGATGGATAAATTGTTGTCTAAATTTTAAAAAAATGAAAATAACACTGACATCTCATTTTAACAGATATGTTTACCAAAATTACACAAAAATATCTTGAAATATTAAAGAGTAGATTTATTCAATAAAATCACTTTTGGCTTCAACCACAGCTTCCAGACAACTTTGGAATCTCCTGCAACTTTTCTGGATGGTCTCCTTGTTTAAGTTGGGGAATTCTAACATAATTCCTGCCTTTGGTGTTGCAAGGGGTTTTGTTGGTTTCTCACTCAACTGTGTCCCACACATAATAATCAAGGGAGTTGCAGTCTGGGGAGTTAGGTGGTTAGATTTAAGGAGTGATGTGGTTTCAGAATTTGTCTGACAGCCATGACAGGGTTCTTCTGTTTGTGTGGCATGGTGCCAGACATAGGGTCTTCCAGCAGTCACCCTCTTGAACCAGGGTAGCACTACCTCCCCAAGGCACTTGATGTAGGTCACTGTGTTGAGTTTGAGGGCTTATGGAAAGATGAGTGGAGGCATAACATTGCCATCTCTAGTGACTACTCCAAACACCATGATGTTGACTGGATATATCATCCAACTCTTTCCAAACCCTCTGTATTATCCTCAGATTGACACCCATACACTCTGAAATGTTCATATTGGAGCTTTCAGTGTGAATGCCAAGCAGTACAGCATACCATTTCCAAATTTCTGGTGGAGTGAATTGTGTCATGGTGCTCATATATATATATATATATATATATATATATATATATGAAAAGTGTATATAAATATAAATAAATATAAGTATGTATAATTATTTATATATTATATGCGTGGTACTTATTAGAAAGTGCTCAATATCAGAGATAGAGCTAACATATTTGGTTGGATAGATGTGAGTTTGTGACCCTGGGTTTCATGCTTTAGCGATCGTCAGACAAACTCTATCTATTTGTCTGACGATCGCTAAAGCGTGAAACCCAAGGTCACAAACTCACATCTATCCAACCAAATATATATATATATATATATATATATATAAATTTTTTTATTATAGTATATTATATTTGAACATATGTACCCACTACATCAATGCATCCATGTTTCAATGCCTATCATAGCATCTCATCAGGTGGTAGTAAGTAAAAGTTAAGTTAACCTTTTAAGTTAATAAATTTACTTACCACTGCCTGATGATATGCTATTAATGGACACTGAAACATGAATGCATTGATGTAGCAGATACAAATGTTTGAATATAATATCCTATAATAAAGAATTATCACTCTACTATTGTATCTAGCTCTATTTTTAAATTAATGTATGAACATTTGAATTTATATTTAATTTGTTCTCATTTTATTTGGATATCTATCTATCTATCTATCTATCTATCTATCTATCTATCTATCTATATATATATATATATATATATATATAGGATGGAGTCTCAAGCCGTGAATGGCAACCTTCCCATAGATGGTATCTTGATATAAACGCTCGTATCAGGAAAAGCATCCAGCCTTGTAAAACCTCAAATCATTATGACAAGGAATTCTCTGTCAGTCATAACTCATCTTACTTTGTGCAAGATTAAGTCTGTTCCTGCTGCAACAAAAGAATACAGCTATGTATGAATGTACATATGCATAAAGACAAGGAAACTGTGGAGAGCCATGAATGCCTATGTTCTGAATGGATATAACATTAAAAAAAGAAGAAAAAAAACTAGTTTGTAAAAAAAGAATTTAAATTAAAAATTTAATGTCATTAAATTTAAGTCACATATTCTTGTTAAATAGAATAAACAAATAAGCAACACAAAAGTGAATAAGACTGGTGACTATTAACTGATATGAAATATCCCCTAAGCATGAAAAGTGGAATGAGACCAGCATGTTCATCTTGGTTGTTATACTAGCAGTTGTCAGTTCAATCCCTGGGTTTGGTAGTGCTGAAAAGTCACATATTCTTGTTAAACAGAATAAACAGATAAGCAACACAAAGGTTAATAAGACTGGTGACTATTAACTGATATGAAATATCCCCTAAGCATGGAAAGTGGAATGAGACCAGCATCTGCTTTTTGGTTGTTGTACTGGCAGTTGTTAGTTCAATCTCTAGGTCTGGTAGTGCTGAAAAGTTACATATTTCTTTGTAGGCAGATTGAAAACCATCTACACTTGTGAATTGAAAGAAAGTGTTCAGTTCAAAATTCCTGAAAGGTTTACAGATTATGAAGACAGATACCAGAATTCGGTCAGCGGGTACTGGAGCTGTGAGTATAACAACCAAGATGAGGATACTGTTTCAGATATCAAAGTATGTAATAATGTGAGATCAGGTTGAGGTCATAGACAAAGAACACCATTGGAAAATTCATAAACTTAAGGAATCAGTACATATGCTAGGCCACAAAAATCTCCTGAGCTGACCAAGTATAGAAATGAATACAATATGGGAACCAGTAATAAGGAATGCCAGAGAAAAGCAATGATAACAACAAAAATTGCAATATGAGCTCTGGTAAAAAATAAAATTATAACAGCAAAAATTGCAATAAGAGCACTTGTAAAAAATGGTTGCTGAAGACATGAGGTTTATAATACTCAGAATTTCATACACAGATGTCCTCAAGGACACATGGCACAGTGGTTAGATCCAGTGACAGGACCCAAATAGTGTGAGTTCAATACCCGGTTAAGGCAGTGGAGAACTCAGAGAGGGGAATTAACAGGAGATAACTGACAAATGACATCCATTAAACATTTGGAACTAGAGCAGTCTACCCCAGTGAGCGAAATAAAGGGTTCAGTTCGACATTCCAACCACCTGAAGACGTCCAGAGTGTACAACGGTCAAAACATTGTAATAAATATGGCGACAAAGATGAGGACAATAGTCCAAATAATGTAAATTCATCATCTCAATATTTACAACAGAAACACGCATAATAACCTTGACTCTTTTCCTTTCTAGAAAAGTCAATAACCTTCATATTTTTCCATTTGCTTAAATTAGATGAGTTGTAGGCAGGTTTGTCAGGCTTAGCACAGCATAGGATATAAACATGATTAAAGGTTTGAAATTGCTAAACAAATAAAGGAATAAATTTAGATTTGTATCTAAAACTGTTGGAATTGCATTGAGTTTGCGAGATCAATTTAAATCTAAATATGTCATTCTTATTTAATTTTATTCACAAAGTAATGGAAACTTAAAGCTCAAAATAGTTGTTTCTTATTTCACACTAGAAATTAATTTCTTTGAACTACAATGGAAACAATTTGACTGTTTAATTGTGATAATAAGGAGCTAAAAAAATATTTTTCAAAGAAGCAAGGCTGGTGAGTTAAGTTTTTCCCTTTTCCTTTATATTATTTATTTTTATTATATACATATATACAGAGTTGTCCAAAAGGGGTGACAAGAATTTCGGACCACCCTGTACATATATAATAGGGCACATCCATGCAGTGTAACGGTCAGCAAACTTACCTTGCTAGCTCAATTATGACTAAATCGTGAATTTGATCTTCACTGGATGCCCCATACTTTTGGACTTATGCCACATCTAAGCTACACTTAGAAAATCTTCATCATATATATATATATATATATATATATATATATATTAAAAAGAAGAGAAGAGAGGGACTGCAAACGTTTTTGGTTGTAATGTGGATTTATTTAGAAAAAATATTATGCTTTGTTTTACATAATTTTACGACACGTGTTTCTGGTCTCACGACCGTCTTCAGGTAAAAGTGGAGATTTCCACATATTATTAAAAATAATTAATTTTTTCCTTATGTTCAATGTTAAATATTCTCGATATGAGACATTCTCTGTTTGTGTGTTGGTAATCTGAATTTCTTTCTTGAATTCAAGAATTCATATATATATATATTATATGTTATAAATTTGAGTATATAATCCCAACAACATTATAAATTATTGACATTTGGAAAAACATTCATGAAAGGTCATGAAAGAACCTGCATCTTATATATATATATATATATATATATATATTTTATATGTGGAGTACTTAGTGGAAAGTGCTCAATATCTATGATAGACTTAACATATGGATTTTAGTTCATAACCCTGGGTTCCACACTTTTGTGATCATCAGACAAACTGGTTTATTTTTTAAAAAGTGGATCCATTTATGATTATTTGTGTCTGATTATTTGTGTGTGAAGGAATTTTCTTCTGTGTTTGTTTGGGATGACACTCTTACATACATAGACACACATACATACAGGTGTATGCATTTTAGTTTGCACAAACACACCCATATAAATAATCTTAGGTTAGGCACAGATACAAATCCATGTGTTTGAGCATATATATATATATATATATATATATATATATATATATATACACACAATTGTTACTCTATTTCTGTGTCAAGACTGTAGTGTTACATATGCAGCAATGTTCTCTTAACAAGAAACAGGTGTGAATGTTTTCCAGATTGGCCGTCTGCACTGTCAGATAAGCTCATATTTCACACACATGCACGCATATATGTAGATGCATACCCACACTCATTGCTCTGGGTTCAGTACCATCACGTTTGTCTGATGATCACAAAAAATGTGAAACCAAGGGTCACAAACTAATATCCATACAACTGAATATATATATATATATATATATATATATATATATATATATATATATATGGTCATCCACATATAAGTCTGTTTCGCTGTATCACAGCTCTTCAGTGTAGCTAGACATCTGATTGCTTCAAGCCGGGATCAAAACCTGGCCAATTTGGCATCAGTCAGAGATCCTACTCCTAAGCTATCAGCGCATGGCAGAGAGAAAGGAAAATTCTAACATATTCTATACAGATGTAAAGAAATGCCAGTAGCTGCAGTGATCAATTCATCAATGAAGAGTATTGCATTAATATATATATATATATATATATATATATATATGATGCAGGTTTTTTCATCCAAAAGTCTGTTGCATCTTTAGTTTAGAACTTTTTTTTTCTTTTTTGTTTTAAGCATTACGTCCTGAGCAAGGCGTGAAGCCACTAGGATGCAGGGGGTTGCAGAAGATTCGGAGCGAGAGCAAATAGAAGTGATAGAAGAAAGGATGAGGAGAAGAATAGTGGATAGATCAAGGTAACTGGAGATGTCGATTGACATTACATTTGAATAGTTGGAGATTATAGCTCTCAGAGAAACAGTAATTTGGAAGGGTGTTCCACAGGCGAGAGGTGCAAGGTATGAAGATATTGGAGTAGAAGAGACGGCTACATTTAAAAGTTTCTACAGTCAAAGGGTGAGAGCGGGATGCCAGCCTCGTAGGGCTCTTGAATCATATTTTTTCATTTCTCTCTTTAGAATAGAACAATGGGACTTATACTAAGTTAAAACTTAGTGTTGTGTAAGGATAAAATACTAATAAATTCCATCCTATCCCCCTGAACATGCAACTTGTGTCAGCCTGGGCTCTATGTCAACTACTTCCCCGCCCTCATCCCTCTGTTTGTCTTTTGTCGTTGTTGTATGTGTTATATGTAATAGGAGTAGGTAGACCCTCCTACCACCCGGTCAACACTCCTCCCCCTTCTCCTGGACATGAGCAGAGGCTCACACCTTGGTTTCTTGTCTAAGAAGGGGTTCCCGGTACTTTCTCTCTCTCTCTGTGGCCTCTCCCGTGACGTGTGCAGTCTGTGGCATTGCCTCTTCATTTTGAGGGTACACGGTTGACAGTTCACTGGTTGCTGTACCAAAATGGACAAAATCGGGTCAAATTGGTTTTATTTGTTTACCAAGGAGATAATACATAAGCTAATTAGATAGATTATTTGCTGCTTTCCTCTGCCTCTCAATATGTCCTTTGAGTATCGAATTTTAAAAAGTCCTCTTTCCTCATTATATACCCTAGAAATTTCAACTTTCTTTTTCTCATGCTATTTATAAGTGTCCTTTTTGTTTCCTGTTTCTTTCAGGATTTTTGGTACTTACATATTCTCAGCATCCTTTTTGTTGGCGCCACCCACCTTCTCATCAGAATGGACTGATCTCTCTACTACTAATAGGACAGTTCTATAGAGTTCTGGGGAGATCAGGTGACCATCACACTTCCATCTCTCTACCGGAAGATACAGTTGGACTTTATACTCTTTCTGATTGTTACTGACTAACCTACATTCATTTGACTACTAATCTCTCTGTTGTAAATACCTCTTCAGATATACCAGTATTTTTCCCTACGTATGTGTTTGTCCTTATTTCAATACACGCACGGGGAAACACGCAACAACTCAACACTTTTGTACAACCATATGTCTGTTGCCTCAGGTCTCTTCTTCATTTGTGCATTCACAGGCATATATGATGACTAATATTACATAACAGTTCAGTACTCTTTTCTTTGAAATTTTCCTGCTTCTTAATACTTTGCTTAACTTTTGGAAGGTACTTTTTGCTATCCCTATGTGCCTTTGGATTTCAGTGTTGCATTTTCTACCCTCTTTTAAAACACTTCCTAGATATTTAAAGTGTTTTAATAGCTTGAAGGTTAGTTGGATTGAAAGATTCCTGAAGAAGGCCAGACAGCACACTGGCCGAAATGTAGTGATAATATCTATCTAATGACATATTGCAAATAAAAGGAAATAAATGTTTCAGAATATTTGTCTAAGTCCCGTACGGTTCTGTACTTTTTCCAGATTTCGTTGAGTCTTGACACCTATGTGAATTTGGAAATCATTCGAAAGTAAAAAATATTCTTTAATTTATAATTTATTTTCTCAATGTGTAGTGTCGAATTTATGGTTTTATACTCCGGGAGTCAATATCACATTTTTGTAATGCTTATGAATCACAAAAGTAAACAAAATGTCCCACTTTTTTTTACTTTTCCCTTTCCTTTTCACAAGTTTTGGTCATTTTCTTTTGTTCTAAAATCAGGTGAGTACAAAATCATGAAAACATTTTATATATATATATATATATATATATATAAAAAAAAAAGAACAGTAAGATATATAATCCAGTGTTCTTATAGATATTTTTATTTTTACAAAAAATATATATATATATATATATATATATATATATACCAATAATTGATATATAAAATTTTATATATCAAGAACAATTTTAGGAAAATCTGAGAAAGTGGAAAGAACATTTTTTTCTGTGATGCATTTAATTCTTTAGTTGCTCACCATAATGCATCTGACCCTAATTTTGATTTAAAAATCTACTTTAATTACTACTTTAATTAAAAAAAGCCATTTACTGAAAGTGTATAGAAAGTGCTTCAATTGCTAGATCATCCACAATAATTTTATTTCCCTGTTCTTATAACATTTCACCTTTCTTGGCAAATCTTCTATTATCACAATGTAGAGGTGGTGTGAAGAAGTGAGGGGCAAAGTGTACGACAGCCCCAGGCATCTATATTGGGAGAGCATCCAAAAAAATTTTAGTTTATATTTAATTTGAGTGAATTGTTTATTTCATGTTTCATCTGTTTTTATGTATTTAAAATTTTTTCCTTTCTCACATTTGTCAGTACTAGGTCCTATAGACCCCACCCCCCAACTTGAGTCTTAAGGGCATACAATGAAAGGGTTGGCCCTGGGCATCACCAAACCTCTGCATGTTATTGCAATGTGGGATACTTAATAACAAATGTGATAAATGCATAAACAAAAAGAAGAAACTATATGAAATTGGCCAGAACCCCCCCCCAAAAAAAAAATGAATTTTAAAATTTAAATTTTAAATTTCAGTGTCCCCTCTCCTTCAAGCACATGTGTAATCATTTCAACATAAGCATCCCTTTAGTCCACTGAAGTCCTAAAACATGAAACAAATCACACAAAATTTTTTACACACACACACACACACACACACACACACACACACACACACACATATTTAATATATTTTCTGCTTACACAGAAGATATATTAAATAATTGTTGTTCTTAATCTATTTCAAAATATATATTGTCATCCACAGACAGACTTTCACTGTATCACAGCTCATCAGTGTGGCTAGACATCTGGCTGCCTGTAGATAAGATCAAAACGTGGCAGAATTAGCGACAGTTGAATAATCTACCCCTAAGCCATTGGTGTATGGCAGGGATGGAGGTGAATTTAAGCATATTCATTTTTAGATAAAGACGCCAGTGACTGAGAGAACTCGATTCATTTTATTGAAGAGTATTGCATTAGCATTAGTAGTAGTCATTGTTTACAAACTCACACTTTCTCCCCTGAGAGCTCAACTGAAATAATTTGTCAGGAGGATATATATTGTCATCCACAGACAGTTTCACTGTACCACACCTCATCTGTGTGGTTAGACGTCTGGTTGCCTCTAGCTAGAATCAAAACATGAAATTATACACACACACACACACACACACACACACACACACACACACACACACACACACATATATATATATAATAAAAAGGCTTTACAATTAAAATAAGGAACAAGTTGAAATCTCTTATAGATTTATCATGTTTCACTATTCAGCTTCCTCCCTCAGAAATCTTTGGTAATGGAACAGTTTGGAAATGTTTTGATTTTTGAATTCTGTGTTTGATTTCATTGGACAAGTAAATGTCACATGTTCATCTTTCGTAGCATTATTATCTATGTGTCTTTTAAGCATTCTATGTAGGCAATCTCTTGGATTCCCTGTGTGTGACTAATTCGTGAAATGTTAGTGTAATAAAATGGCTATATTGGTGCCTTCATTTATTGCATGAAAAATCTGAAGAAATGATGAAAGTTGAATGTGGAATATTAGCTAAAAACTTGTATAGGTTTTTATTATATTCATAATTCTAGTTTTTAGGAAACTCTTTATTTTATGATCACCTTACAGTGTTGGGCAAAATTACCCCTAATGCAACATATCCTGGATTCAACTTCTTTATCATCAATACTAAATTTATCTTCTTCCAAATGAACCTGTAGAATTGCAGAAAGATCAATAAAAACACCCTTGTAAGTCACTGGATTAAAGAAACTGATTCCTGCTGTCAAATCAATATATTTATAGCGTATCCTAAACAAAACATACCTTTTGCACAACATATATTTATTTTTTAACATATCCCAGCCATGGATTATATAGTAAGGTAGACTGGACTCTCTAGCCTTGGTTGTCAATCATTCAAGGTGAAGGACAACTCTAGATTCAAAACCATCATGACGAAATCAAGGGTCTTTGGTAAGACATAACTACTGGAACCGGAGTTATGGTGAAGACATCAGTAGTAGGATAACAGATCAGATTTGGAATTGAATGCAATGGTGTCATGCAAAAGATCCTTCATACTAAACAATCGATGAAACCTAACTAGTTAGTGTTTTCCATATAATCTCCTTCCTTGTCAATCCACTTAACCCAGCCATTATCCATTCATCATATATATACCAGATATTACACCCTTGTGCAAATTAATTGAAACAACCACTTTTCCTTTATTTCACCATACATTCAGTTTTAGACCCACTGGCATGACAAGATGTAATCAATTTCTTTTTTTTCCTCAGATTAGGTCATTTGCTGTGGTGTGCAGTAATATGAATCTATTTTCGAGGTGTATGATATAATTTGTTTGGCCTTGAAAAATATTGTGTCATCCATAATTACATCACATTTTTATCACACCCAGACACTATTGTCTTGACTGTCGATTAGTTGTCCTATACCTATTTTCTGTGATGGACATTACTCCAAGTAAGTGTACATAAATTTTAACACTGCACAAACACACTAGAAAGCCTTACCAGTGACCAAATCAAAATATTATAGATTGGCACTGAAACTCACCTGATTTAAATCCAATCATGAATCTGTGGTCAATCTGCAAGGAACGACATCATGGAATGGACATACGAAGTAATAACATGTGTACTAGGTCATGTTTCATTGGGAAAATATGAACTAAAGTAAATAATAATGGAAATATTCATTTTGTTTCAATTAATTTGCACAAGGATGCATATTGTGAATCTTTCAGATAAAAATTCAGAAAATAATTTTGTCAGGATACTGACTTAATGATCCACAATTATGAGTACATATAGCTTGCAGCCATATCATGTTGAAAAATCAGTTACCATATAATCACAGAAGTTAAGCAACATTGTGCCTAGATGGTTGACCGTTTAGGAATACCAGTTGCTGTAAGCTTGTATGTGTGGGTGGTGTTCAGAATTATTAAGCAGAGAGCTGAGTTCCAATTTCAGTTGGCTTTACTACATTCACTTATGTTAAAATACTCTTGGGAAAGGTATGAATCTGCCTCTTCTCTCCCCAGCTATGAGTTAATTAGTAAGACTTGTATCACTAAATAATTATTATCAGCCAATAAAAAAATTCATATAATCAAAACATTTTCTGGCTTTAAATAACCTGAAAAGGGTTGATAAGCCATAGGAAATAAATTACATGTATATAACACTTCTACTGCTGTGATTGTACTGATACTTCTTTATGACTTTTAAAACCACTTATTTTACATTCAACATCATCACTTGATAAGACACCGGGGGTGTTGAAACAAAATGGCTATTTTTGTAGTGATTTTATAACATATTTATGTTATAAATTTTTTTTTAAATAAATAATTATATCTTCTCTACTTTGTATTGAGCACTCTTTTAAGAATAGTAATTGGAATTCATTCCGTATACACCAATTATATACTTGGATATATATATATATATATATATAGAGAGAGAGAGAGAGAGAGAGAGAGACAGAGAGATGTCTGTGTGTGTGTACATTAAATACATCATATGCACTTCAAGATATCTCCTATAGGGAATGATATTTTATTTAATATGGGCTGTTTATCTTGTATAATAATAGATTCTAGGATTTTGAGTCTTTCCTTCAATTGCAGGATGTAGGGTGTTTTGGTATTAGCCACTAATATTTGTCTCATGTTGTTAGTTGTATTTTGGTCATTCATGATGTACTGGTCAAGATATATATATATATATATATATATATATATATATATATATATGTATATGTATATATCAGTCATTTGTGATATGCTGGTCAGTATTCCTTTCACAGATGAAATGTCACAAGTCTCTCACTGCTCTACATTCCTTAGTCCCACTAGTTCTAAGCATCATGGGTAATATCCACCATACCATGCATGTTGAAGTGAAACACCCTCATTCCCTTTGTTTTCCATTAGTAAAATGTAAGTTTCACTCAAGCAGCTTCTTCCTATGAACCACTGATGACTACCAAGATGTTAAACTCCTGCTGGATTCACCTTTTTTACTCTGATCACCTTCACTTCAAGATAGCTTCCCTCCTAGCCAACTAAGTGCAGATCTACAAATCACAGGATGTTAGTGGCTGATCTCAACAAATCTGCATGATTAACCCAGCTGCACCTTGGGTTTGTGCATTCACGAGAAAAGCCGAATGACTTAAATATATCAATACTGACCTGAGAAGCAGCAGGACAGTGTCTCTTGTATCCCTGTGAGAAGAAGAATCTATGTTTGAAGAAGATCCTAAAAACACACACCCACTTGCTGCCATACTCAGTCTTCATTGAGTCCAAAAGCATCACCATATTCTTGTGGGTGATTATTTTCCTCCCTAAAATCCATTTCCCACAGATGAAATACTGCAAGCCTCTTGCTGCTCTATTGCTATTGCCATGGAAAGTATTCAGACAAATGAAATTTCTTAGTTCCACAAGTTCTAACCATTACAACTAAGACCCGCCATACCATTCCATTGGTGAGACGTAAGTAGATTCTTTCCATGAACCAATGCTTTGTGGAACTGGCTCCCAAGAGTATTGTTGTGGCCTTGTTAGGGCCAGAAATAAAGATATATAAGAGGAATTGAGTTAAACAAATATATTAACAGAAAACAGTAATACAAACATATACAAATGAGAGTGTTACAAGAAGAATGTTCAATCTGACTGTCAAAGCTGACTGCTGGAAACTTCACTCCAAAAGGCCATACCTGCTTTTATTTATAGCTGGGAGACTCCATGCATGTGGAGATAAATTACCATAACAAGGATGCTTCTCTTATCATTACTATCTTAAGTTGATCAATTCTAGGGTTAACTGTTATCTTCTCCATATATCCACATAATAAGCTGTGCCTCTTACTCTGTAATCCTCTACCTTGAGTAGCTCTTAGGCCTTGTAAAAGTTAAACAACACTGTAAATATACACACAGACACACACACACACATATATATTGTACAATTGTATAACATTACCATATTGCCTGTATGGGAATGCTTATATTGGGATGGTGCACTTCAATATGGTACAGTGGTTTATAAGCTTGTCTTGCTAGATCAAATATAACTGAGTAGTGAATTTGATTCTCACTGGGTGCTCCATACTTTTGACCCTGTGCCACATTTAAGCTACAGTTAGTATTTTTCTATTTTAGGATAGTTAGGGATATTTATCTTCAATAGTTTTAATTGAAATCTATGTACATATATGAAAGTTTTAAAATCTTTTTAACTTAATTATCCCTACATTTCGTGTGTTCATTTTCAAAATGTTTCATATAAATGGTGTAGATATCTCAAAGCAGGGCCATAAATGTCAAATGACTGAAAACAGATGCAATAATCTGGCTATTAAGAATGGATGACAAATATGTTTACTAATGAGTCCATTTGCCTTGCATCTCTTATTTAATGGGGGAAATTTATATTCATAGGAGTATGTCAGAAGCAAAATCTAAGAAAAAAAAACAAAAAATATGCATGTAACTTTGTCAGCAAAAACAAATAAAAAAGTAATAATAAAAGTATGATATAATATGATATAATAACATATATATAATATGATATAATATGATAATGTTATAATATAGCATGATATGATATAATCAAATATAATATGAAAAACAATATGGCTTGTTGTTTGTGATATCCCAGAATGCAATGTTTTTAATGAAGGATGAGATATAGCTGCGGATGTGAAGCCATAAATATAAAACATGGAATGGAATCAATAAAATACTGAAATTTTCAATGAGTTAGCAAAAAAAAACAAAACAAAAGCTTCAGGATCAAGCCTCCGCCCTGACAATTAAAAAGATCTTTTTTCTCATGCCAACTTTTTCCGAGAGCTAGGGGATCATAGCTATCCAATCCTTCCTGACTTTTGTGGTTCTAAGTAATTCTTATTGTTGTAGCATACCTATGGACGATAGTGAGTATGTCCCCATTCACATAAAGTAGTAAATACTGTATGTTGGTCTGAATTTGGAGATTTATTATAGGATTCACTTGACTCACTTCTAGCAGTTAACTAATACTTCTACGCGCCACTGGCAAATCTTATATGTGTTGTTCGTGTCCTAAGTATTATCGTTCCTTATCAATCTTTGTGTGATTATTCTATTCAGTAACCCTCCCTTAGTTACAACACATATAAGTGAACACTGAGGTCAACAGTGTGAAGTAACAGTATGTTTAATGCTTGCGCATAATCTTCAGGACATGTCATGTTTAGCATGAAACAGTCTGGGTGTTGTTGATGATCTTCTTAAATAGCCTCTAGATCTAGTCTCTGATATGATTGACTGATTCATTTTATATGGCTTATCAACCATTTGCCTCGAAACTCTTATTTAATGGGGGAAATTTATATTCATAGGAGTATGTCAGAAACAAAATCTAAGAAAAAACAGAAAAAATATTCATTTGTCAGTGAAAACTAATAAAAATAATAATAAAAGTATGATATAATGTTTCACTTTTTATGGCTTATCAACCATTTGCAGGTTATTTAAAACCAGAAAAATTTTGGGTGGGGGAGATTATAATGATTTAGTGATATTAATTAACCTATAGCTGGGGAAACAAGAGGTGGATTCATACATTTCCTAAGTATATTTGCATGTAAGTGAATATATCAAACCCAGTTGGAATTGAAACTCAACTCTCTGATTAACAATTCTGAGCCAGCCATTATCCATCACACCACCCACAATATAAAATGAAGATAACAAACCCAACTTGAATTAAAACTTGCACTCTGATTTTTAATTTCAAGCCATTATCCATTACCGTACATGTACCAACAAACTTACAGCACATTGTATTCCCAAGGGGTCACCCATCTAGATACTGACAAAGCTCAATGTTGCTTAACTTTGATGGTCATACAGGAACTGGTGTTTCTGTGTGATGAGGCTGTAAGCCTAGTCTTTGATATAGTTATCGTCCAATTTGTTCAGAAATGTCTTAGCGAGGATCATTCTTCATTGAATCTAAAGAACTAGTGTGACAGAATCACATAAAAAGAACATTACCAAATAATAGAAACCATATCACTTAAAGACATTCAACAGCAGCAACAACTAAAATAAGGCATGGAACATGAAGAGAAAGTAAGGATATAATCAAGATGCTGACTTTCCTCGCTACTTCAAACAAAAAGCTGGGAATGATACCCTCATCAGTATGACAAAGAGCAGTAATAGTGAAGTTCAGAAACAAATTTTCCCGAAAAAATGTTTTAATAGAAGGATTTTCAAAATTTAACCAACAGTAAAATTATCTGTTCAATCAATACCAGCTGTTTCCTTATATGGAAATGACTAATCTTAACATTACCATTACTCTTATTCTACCATCCATTTACATAACCAGACCAAAATCAAATCTGTCAACTTACTCATTTTTTAACTAGTTGAGTGATTCATTTTTTATGGCTTATCAACCCATTACAGGTTATTTAAAGCTAAAAAAATATTTTTTATCTGTCTATATTTCAGAGATAAGGTATTATGCACACTATTTACATTATTTGGACTATTGTCCTCATCTTTGTTGCCATATTTATCACAACATTTCGGCCATTGTATGCTTCAGTCTTCTTCAGGTGGTTGGAATGTCGAACTGAACCTTTTACTTCGCTTGCTGGGGTAGACTATTCTAGTTCTACGTGCCATGTCTAATGGCTGTCAGTTATCAGTTATCTCCTGTTAATTCCCCTCTCCAAGTTCTCCACAGCCTTAACCAGGTATTGAACTCACACTTTGCGTCCTGTCACTGGATCTAACTAATGCCTTTATCCATGTGCCATGTGTCCTTGATTAATAAATATTTTTTAGATTGCAAGAATTTTTGGTTTGGTGATAATAATGATTCAGTGATAAAAATCTTACTAATTATTTGATAGCTGAGAGGAGAAGAGGTGGATTCATAGCTTTCTCAAAGGTATGTTAAACTGAAATTGGAATATGGCTCTCTGATTAACAATTCCAAGAAATTATTAATTACATTGCTTGCACATCCAAGCTTATAGCATCAAATATTTCCAAGTGGTTACCTATCTAGTTACTGACCAGGCTTGATGTTGCTTAACTTCAGTGATTGTATGGGAGCCAATGTTTTAACCATACGCCAGAGTAATAGTGGGTAATTGAACGGGAGGAGGAGGATGTGAAGAAAGAAGGAGAAGAAGGGGGAAGAGAAGAAAAGCTAGAGTTTTAAAAAAGGATTGGTGGGTGGGAGTTAATCGGTCTACTCTACCAAACTTGCTGACCATGTGTGAAATTTAAAAGAAAAAAAACAACAGGGATCCGATTGTACGGTGGAAAATTTAAAAAAGTGATGCCTTATAACAACTGCAACAATATTTGCAACTTCTGCCAACAGGAAAAATGAGCAATTATGACATTTCTATATCAAAAGAACCTTTTGAAACAGAAATCTGAAGTCTTGAGTCTTTGCATACTTAAGAAATTCCTCTTAAGCACATATGAGGCTGGATAAAAAATATAAATGTACTATTCAATAACCCCCCCCCCCGGACCACCAATAGATTTATAATACCCTTGCTTTTATTCCCTTTCCCCTTCTTCTTCTTCTTCTTCTTCTTCCCTTTCCTCCTTCACATCCTCCTCCTTCCTTTCTGTTACACCCAACATCATGTGTTTGTTTATTTATTTTTGAAAATATAATGTAGCGTTCATTAGTTTTTTTTAAAAAAACGTAAGCATTAAGAGGTCATTTAAAATTACCTGAAGATACTGTAAGGTTGAAACTCATGTAGCAGCTTCAACTGATCTCCTGATTTTTAAGGTTAAAAGTTCTACATGTTATTTTTATTTTTATTTCATTTTTTCACATGTTGATTGAGCTCTTTTTAATACAACTATTTTCTGGTCTGATGATTCAACTCTGACCATTAACCTTTTATGTATTATATATATATATATATATATATATATATATATATATATATTGGGGCTAAGATTTCACTGGGTTTTTTTCTGTGAGTAGAGATATAAATCTCCAAGTTTTAAAACTTTTAGTTTGATAAAGGTCTACAAAATATTGACTAGTGTCAGTTCTGTTCAAAAACTTACCTGATGAATTTTAGAGAATGGAATTTTTGAAACCTATATATAAATGAATAATAATCACTTGATCAAATGCATAGAAATTTTTTAAAAAATATTAAATATTTACAACTTATCTCAAAAATTTGTATAAGAAGTTTTTCATGGATTCAATGTTTGAGGTTGTATTTTATTGCAGGAATCACCTCTTTATCTGCAAGGTGTTGGATGTTTTATAGTAAGCATCTTTAATAGCTCACAGTACATTTGTCACACAAACAAAAGAGTATCTGTTTTTATGAATGAAACTCCTCCAAGTTTTGTGCCATTGAAATCAAAGATTTCAAAGAACCCTTTGATATGGTCAGATGACCTTGCAAAGTGGAGGATTTCATCTGGGTATTCAGGTATTTGTATTCATTAGTTGGTGCCAAAATTAAGTGAGGTGACTGGCGAAGACAGTTGTCGTAAAAATCTGCTTCAAAGCACTCCATCTATTACTATTTTCTGTGGTGGCATAATGGATAGCAGCTTGGATTGAAGAATCGGAGAGCAGAGTTCAAATTCAAGTCGAATCCATTACTTTCACTTACATGCTAATACCCTTGGGAAGGTATGAATCCTCTTTCTTCTCCCCCCACCTATGGGTAAATAGCAAGACAGACCAGGTTCTATAGCCTTGGATGGCAACTGGTCTATCGCAGAAAGAAATGGCAACCTACTGTGGGAAAAAAAATCTGCCTCATCAGTTATGTATCAAAAGATACATGATCACCTAAGCGTGTATCATGCATGGCACATAACCGATTGAATGTTATTAGTCCTGACCTGCCATTTTGGCTTCAGTCACTTTCCCACCACCGTAATGTAGCTTCCCTATGTCCTTATTTATATATATATATATATTTTCATGGTAATTGTTCTGACAAACTTTCCACTATTGGGGTTTCATTTTTAAAAATTGTTATTTTTATTCCTCACCCACACAGAAAAATTGTATATACTAGTTAGGACTTCAGAAAGACTTTGAAGAAATGGCAACCTATTGCCAAAAAAACATCTGCCTCGTCAGTCATGTATCAAAAGATACATGATCGCCTAAGCGTGTATTATGTATGACACACAACTGGCTGACCATTTTATGACCAGACATATAAACTATACCACAAAAACCCAGAAAGTCCTGACTGAAGTTATTTTGAAGTACTTCTAACTTCTTGCTGGTAAGCCTTTGATTTTTTTTTCCTTTTTAGCCACTGACTGTAATCATTAAAATTATAATAAAACCATTTTTATTTGTTTATGATAAAACTTAGTTTGTCTTCTGGTTTTTCTCCTTATTTCTCTTTGTCTTATTTCTTTTGTTGAACACGTGAAACAATATTTAGCGGATTTATATGAGCCGCGAAAAAAATAATCTAAAAAAAATTGGAATTTAAACAAACAACAATTAATGTATGTAATAACACAAAGAAATTACATTAATGTTTACATAAATGGGAAGTAACAGAAAAGAGGCTAAGCTTAGCTATTAACAATGTACTTGTTTTTTGAGTGTGTCTGATAAAAGCATATGGGACACCTTTATCTACATTCTGCTACATCTTGGAGCAAGATGGAGAAGAGAGAGAAAGAGAGAGAATATATTTGTATTTTCTATAGATTTAAACAGCGCTGCCTAATGGGTGTTTTTGACAAAGCCAAGTGGGGTAACCCACAATTTCAATATAAAATTTCCTGAAAGGAATTATTGCTTGAAATTCTGTTTCATTAAACTCTTAAATCATCATTAAAAAAAAACATTAAAGTGATATTTTAAAACTATTAAAACCCCTAAGAAATGTTTTAAAAATGATTGCACACATTACAGGAAGGTAATCACAAAAAATTGCATAAAATCAAAAAAACACACTAAAAATATATATGCAAATCAATAAAAACATGGCTACCATAATTTATTAATGATCGTTAAAATGAGTTAATTCAACAGCATGTGTTTCATTTTGATTTATTTAGAATTTCATTTAGCACAAACAAATTTAAAAGGA
Organism: Acanthosepion pharaonis; assembly: GCA_903632075.3. Taxonomy (NCBI): domain Eukaryota; kingdom Metazoa; phylum Mollusca; class Cephalopoda; order Sepiida; family Sepiidae; genus Acanthosepion; species Acanthosepion pharaonis. The sequence goes on from CAHIKZ030002900.1 coordinate 1,344,650, forward strand.
AAACAAAAATCAAAGCATGATAAAAAATTAATTTCCACCTTTATCTTCTTTACATAAAAATATCAGACATTTATTTATTTGCATATTTTTTCAATTGTTAAAAATTTTATCCTTTGTCAAAAGGAATTATTTTTTGTTTTTTTTTGTTTTCTTTGTTAATTGTCATCAAAATAAAATACTTAATTATCGGAGGCTATCAGTTATATTAATTATACCTTAATGATGTCCAGTGTGTGACTATTTGAAGTCCTCACAAAAGACTCATAAATTTGGCAAGAATGACAAGAATGTAGTCAATTTATACACACTTTGAAAAAGGACAGATGCTAAGATCCAAATTTTAAAAAAATTTGGATGGGCTAATTTTAAAAAAAAGTATTAAAAAATCTGGTTCAATGTCAAAAGTTTAGTCTCTTCTTCTTCTTTTGCCCTGAAGCCTGGAAGGAATTGTCCAGGCACCGATGTGTTGAGCTGTCCACTAGTCTCTTCCCCCTGCCACAGTCGTGTACCAAAGCCTGAACTCTGCAAATGTTTTCTCCATCTATTCCTTGATATTGTCATTTCACCTTTTCTTCTGTCTTCCTCTCTTCCAAAATTCAACCACAGTTCTTTGAAGAACTGCCTTTGCAAGACTATCTGATCAGGTTACATGGCCATAGCATCTCAGCTTGATTTTCTTTTCTGTAGTGAGGTCTTCATGGGAGCCAATTTGCTACTGGTTTTTACTGTGTACCTGGCTGTTGGTGTTGTGGCTACAGTATAATATGCCCAGGATAGTGCAAAAGCATCTCATTTCCAGTGCCTGTATGATTTTTTTTGTAGCTCAGCTGTAAGTGTCCATGTCTCCTATGTGTACAGCAATATAGAGAATACTAGTACATGCAGGAGCCTGATTTTGTACTGCATAGATATGGTTTTACCTCTCCATAGGGTCTTCAGTATAGAGCATTGATTCTCAACCACCATGCCTATCAATATTGTTACAGTATAGATATAGCAATTTTCCAAGTGTAGCTTAGATGTGGCACAAGGCCGAAATTAGGGGGCACCCAGTGAGGATCGAACTCACTACTCAGTCGTAATTGTTCTAGCGGGCCAAGCTTGCTAACCATTACACCGCCTCGAGGTGCCCTCACAGTATAGATATATACATGTGTGTGGAAGTAGTAATGGTACAACATTAGTATTTGAATAAATGAATAAGTATTAAGCTTTTCTTTCAAATAATTCTTTTCACTATTCTTTTAAATACTTCTCTCCGTCTTTTTTTTCCTGGTGCCCCGACTGTATGAATTTAAGTGTGCCATTATATTGGAATCTAGGACTCACCCGTGTATTGCTGAAATAGTTAAATGTAGCCACCACTTCTATTTCAACAATTTCTTTTCTCGCACTTCCCACCTGTGGAACTCCCTTCAGTTTACTTTCTTCTGTGATAACTACAACCTTCAAAAATTTAAATGCAACAACAATCGTCATCTTCTGTCTTCTTGAATCCCATTCATCTTTTGTCCTTTTTTCAATCCTCCCTATACTCAGTCTTTTCTCTCACTTTTACTCCCTTTAATACCCTACATACTAATGGCATTCCCACTGTTGTGGTCTGTTAGGGGCCAGAAAGAAAGACATGGAAAGAAGAAAGTAGGTTGAACAAGTGTATTGAAATAACAGAACATATATACAAAATAAGAGTGTTATTAGTCAGCAGATAGAAGTGTCCATCCGAACTGTCAGGTTACACTGCATCATGACTGCCTGCTTAGGAAGTCTCGCAGGTTAGTATTTATGAAGGAAGAAGAGCTCATTCTAATGTAGATAGGTCAACATAACACCCACATTTCACTCCATATTTAAAAAACAAAAAAGATCTTTGTTCTAATGTTCATTTTATAAAAAGTATTTTTAATTTAACTTTTAAAAAATTTCCTTTAATTAAATAAATGAATATTAACCTTTTTTTCATATAATTGTATTCAACAGTCTTTGTTTAATTCAAAATTTTTATCAAGTTATATTGAATTATGAATTAATATTGTCGAAGTTTCTGATATGAAGCATTAAGCATTTGATTTAATAATTTCCCAATTTTTTAAATCTGTGGTTTCATAACATTTAAATGCATATACCCTTTTAAAATTTTGCTATGTTGTGCTACCTTAATCTGCTCCTAGGTGTGCTGTTGTTTAAAAAGGTTGAGAAACAATGGCTTATGGTCTTTAGGAGCCTCTAAAAAATTTTTAATAGCCCAACAGAAATAAAGTTAAACAGTGTTTGCTATTTTAACCATGTTACAAGGAGTTTTTGCCCCCCACATCAAAAAAAACTATTAAATCCAGTCCCAGTGAGGTCATCTTCCCAGTCAATACCCTCTCCCTTGAGAGGGAGATATGATCATTATCTGGCAAAGTTATGAGGAGACTGAACTGTTTTTGAACTCTGGTCCTATGTACATGTGGGATCCTCACTTTAAATTCAGCCTTGTGCCACATTCTAATTGAGTGGGTGAGTGCTTAAGTCTTAAACCTTGTTTATGTTCCTACAGGGATAAAGGTTTTTGGGAGATTGAGAGGGTGATAATTTGGTTTTCGTAAAAATATTTCAACTCATCCTCAAAAAAAAGGAAAGAAAAAAAAGAAAGTAGAATTATATTCCAGAAAATAAAATATTTTTATATTCCAGAAAAAATTTATATTCTATTCCAGAAAATAAAATATTTTTATATTCCAGAAAAATTTATATTATATTCCAGAAAATAAAATAATTTTTATATTCCGGAAAATTCTGGGTTGATTTACAAAAAATTGTCTTTTTTTTTTTTCATCCCATTTTTTTCTCATAAAGAGAATTTTCAAATGACTGATAAAATATTACGTACAGGAAGATTTCCTAATGACATCTCGTATTATGTCCACTAAGGTTGTTACATTCATTCACCATTTGGATTCCATGCAGACTGTCTATTTTATATATCCTTTATTTATACCTGACTCATGGACGCAGTTGTAGTGTGGGAACATTGTTATTATTATAAATAAAAATATTTCAACAAAAGAAATAAGATGAAGAGAAATAAGGAGAAAAACCAGAAGACAAACTAAGTTTTATAGTAAATGAATAAAAATGGTTTTATTATAATTTTAATGATTATAGTCAGTGGCTAAAAAGAAAAAAATCACAGGCTTACCAGCAAGAAGTTAGAAGTACTTCAAAATAACTTCAGTCAGGACTTTCTGGGTTTTTGTGGTATAGTTTATATGTCCAGTCATAAAATGGTCAGCCATTTGTGTGCCATACATGATACATGCTTAGGCGATCATGTATCTTTTGATACATGACTGATGAGGCAGATGTTTTTTCTGCAATAGGTTGCCATTTCTTCAAAGTCTCTCTGAAGTCCTAACCAGTTCCCAAATGTACAATTTTTCTGTGTGGGTGAGGAATAAAAATAACAATTTTTAAAAATGAAACCCCAATAGTGGAAAGTTTGTCAGAACAATTACCATGAAAGTATATATATATATATATATATATATATAAATATAAATAAGGACACAGGGAAGCTACATTATGGTGGTGGGAAAGTGACTGAAGCCAAAATGCTAGATCAGGACTAATAACATTCAATCAGTTATGTACCATGCATGATACATGCTTAGGTGATCATGTGTCTGACAAGGCAGATTTTTTTTTATTTATAATAAGTATAAAATAATAATAATAATAATAATAATAATAATGTTATAGACAAGTGTATGGTTGCAAGAAAGAAATACGACAACAGCAGAAATAGATTTACGTGGTTTATTTCAACAGGAACGTGAGGGTTTGGGACAGCTACCTTGTGGTAAAGTTCATAAGCCGGTTTTCGGATCTGGTCAATCTCTCATAGTAGTTCACACATGTTGACGGTGGTTGGTGCTCTCCTGCTGACAGCTGCTGAACGTGACAGGTCTCCTTTGTGGCCACCTGTTGACTGTCTGTTGAACTTCTCTGTGACCCCTTTTATAGCATTTTTTTATGGCTTAACAGGCTCGAGAAACAAAGCGAGTATAATTAGGAGGGAAGCATTTTTATTGGACGAAAAATAGAGCACTTTAAATATTATTTTATTTTTCGACCGGAACACGTGTGTCGGAAACATTTGTGAAGAAAGATAATGGTCATTTTGTGATGGGGCTTTGTCCCATTCACATCCGGTTCTCGCTCTTGAGTATTTGCCTGTAAATCAGCCGAGATATGTCTTATTTTATTTTATAACAATAATAATAATAATGAAAATTATAAATAAAATAAAATAAAATTTAAACCTCATTTAAAATAAAAAAAAAATACAAATAATAAAATTACTCCCGGCATGCAACAGGGCTCTTCCTGTCAGAAATATGGACATCCCACCAAGAGATGTGAGATTCAATCTTTTCACTCAAGAACTGTCGGGATGAAAACACATGTGTAACTTCCCACCATGATAGGACTTGTGATATTACAGAACAACTTACTCCCTTTTATAACATGAACATTATCACAGTTGTAATGTAAAACACATACACACAAATACATAAATAAAATTGTATGAAATTACCATACAATTTACCATGTTTTATTCTTATCATTATTATAATTGTTTGTACTGTTTTTACTCATGAACACAAACTCAATTTTTATGACCATAAGGTGTGAGTGAATATGCCTCCACAGTAGATATAAAATGTGAATACTTGGCTCTGTTTGAATGTGTGTTACTTGAAGAGTATAAAATTTCTAGTAATTTAATAACAATACATTCTTAAAAAGCTGAAACTTAGCAGATTAATAATTTGATATATGTTTGGAATGCTGTGTAAATTTAATTTTATCTTTGTCTATAAATTATGAATTAATTCAATTTTGGTTTACATTTAATTGGGATATAGTATCTTATTTTATAGTATCTTATTTTATAGTATCTTATTTATGATTTTCATCAAAAAGATGTTTTTTTTTTGTCTGGAACTCATTAATTAATGGAATGTTTTAATAATATATCTGCTATAATTTGAATCTATGTAATTTGTACATTTTTACTAAATTTTACTTATTTTAAAGTTTTTCTTCACAAGCACTACAATTTCATGTGATCAGATCTCATGACCAGCTCAAAGCCACAACAAAGGATCTATTCAAAAATATCACCTCTGTTGTTACATATTTGTATTCACCTTTTATACACTAACTATCAAGACTATTATTGGACAGAGATAGTACCTGTTTTGTATCAATTAGAAAGAAATATAGTGCATTTAAATTTACTTTAAAAGCTGAAACTTTACAAATTAATAATTTGATATACATTTTAAATGCTGTATAATTTTTATCTTTCTCCATAAATTATAAATTAATTAAATTTTATTTTAATTTGGTATCCACTCAGTAGGAATATTGTATTAAAAATTTTCATTAAAAAAGTTTTTTATTTTTTCTGAAACTGATTAATAGTATGTTTTAATAATGTTTCTGGTATAATTTGAATCTGTTTAATTCAATCATTTTACCATATCTTGATGATATAATTTTTCTTCACAAACACTACAAACATTGTCCAACTAATATCAAACCATCAACAGGTTAAAATTTTTCATAGGTACAGATTTAAGATGTATTTAGATTTAAGGGTAAGAATTTTCTTCAAGTGTGCTTTGTCCTTTTTTTTATTGTTTTGATTTCAAATATTTTTAATTTTACAAAAAAGAATAATTTATGAATCTACTATTAAATATGTGTGTCTTATTTTTAAATTGTTAAGAAAAATGAGTAATTAAAATGTTTAGAATTAATATTTTTTCTGTTACTTCCCTTTTTCTTATTTATACCTGGCATGTGGACATAGTAGTAAACATATGAATACACACAAATATTGAACAGAAAAATTATCTGCTCTATTTGAATGCATGAAGAGTATAATTTTTAAATTCTTTATAGTGTAACAACTATGTCATTACAAGCTGAAACTTTGCAGATTAACAGTTGAATATATGTTTTAAAATGCTGTATAATTTCTGTCTGTCATGATAAATTTTAAGTTAATTAAATTTTATTTAAAGTTAGTTTCAACTCTGTAGGGATCTTCTTGCTTATTAATAATTTTTAATAAAAGTTTTTATTTTGTCTGAAACTGATTATTTTTTATTGACTTGATTTTAAATATTTTGAATTTTATAAAAAATTATCAATGTCAGTATAAAACAAATATTAAATCTGTGCATCACATTTCTGAATTAGATTAAAAAATGAATATTTAAAATGTTGAGAATTAACATTTTTTTTCTTTTGATTTGCCTTTTTTCTTTTTGTATTCTTTATAAATGTTGTTATAAATGGCCTCTTCATTTTATTTATTCTGTATATTCATAGAAGAAAAATATGACAACAGTTTTTTTCACTGCATTAATATGAAAGTCTACATCTCTTTTTTTGGTCAATTTTATGAGACTATTTCAGTTAGATAAACACCAGCTCTCATACCTAAAGATGAAGATATATTGAGCAATATTAATTTTTTCAAATATCTGTAATTCCCTTTAGAAACAGTGCTGTCCAATCAGGAACCAAAGATCAACTTCATCTAATTAAATGTACACTTTTAGTAAATTACAAATAGCTAATCTCAAAACAAGATGGCTTCCATAGCAGCAAAACTGTTTTTCATATGAAGAGGGCATTCATAAAACTCTTTTTTTTAGAGTTGATTTTATGAAATTATTTCTGTTAGATAAACACCAGATTTAATATCTGAAGATATTAAGTTGAGTCATAAATAATTTTCTTTTTGTTTATCAACTTTATTCTTAAAAAAATAATATCCAGTTATATTTTATTCAATTATATATTCACCATTATTTGTGATGACTCCTTGCCACTTATCAGGCAGTTCCTTAAAATTCTGCAGCTTTTGATGAAACCAGAATGATTTAGCAGCAGCTTTCTATAACAATGTTTTACCAAGAAATTTCTTCTCAGACACTACACCTCAGTCAGGATGGTGACTATGAAAGGACAGTAAATGGATCATAGAGCCTTGAATAATTCTCTGACTTCTGATTGGCTAATATATGTGAAAGATATTACAATGTCTATGCACAAGTGTTTGAAGTCAATAAGCTACAAGATTTTAGCATTCTTATACCACTTCATTGTATTATGTAATAGTTTCTTTTGTTGGCAATTTTGTGCAAACTAAACACCAAAGTGGATTATAGAGCCTTAAATAATTCTCTGATTTCTGATTGGCTAATATATGTGAAAGATATTACAATGTCTATGCACAAGTGTTTGAAGTCAATAAGCTACAAGATTTTAGCATTCTTATACCACTTCATTGTATTATGTAATAGTTTCTTTTGATGGCAATTTTGTGCAAACTAAACACTAAAGTGGATTATAGAGCCTTAAATAATTCTCTGATTTCTGATTGGCTAATATATGTGAAAGATATTACAATGCCTATGCACAAGTGTTCGAAGTCAATTTACTACCAAAATCTGGTTATGTGTTCTCAAGCTGATCATGTGATTCACATTACTTATAAATACTTGGACACATCTTCAACTCTCTCTCTTGCCTTCTCTCATATACAATATGTAGCTCTGTGAAGAAATCACATTTTTCTCCCTTTGGGGAAAACACTATGAAACATCATGATATGCGCACATATACGTATGCACATCTAAGAAATCTATTCACTCCTTCAACTAGAAGGACAGAGAAACTTATCAACTTCTAACAGTGAGATTTTTATCAACAAACATCACACTGCCAGAGCATGTATAATTTTTAACACATGCTGAATTTCAACTCGGAAGTATTAAACTAAAAAGGTATATTTTTAGTACCAAATATTATTTCTTGACTTTCAAGCGAAGACTACAATTTTCTCTCACTCAACAAGTTTCTTAGAAAGCCTTATGCAAAACAACTTAGCAGTTAAAGGTAAATAACTTTTGAACATTGAACTTTCAACTACAGAAACACTTAACATTGTGAGTAACAAACTGTTTAATTCTCTTACAACTAACAATCAATCTTACTAAAGTTCTCCAAACTCACACACTTTTTAATACACATCACAGTTTATCAACAGAAACATTTTCCTCACTCAAAATTCCAAGGACAAGTAAATTTTAGCATTTCAAACACAACTGAATTACTGTCTGTAAAATTGTTATTATGCATATATAAATTGCATTTGCACTCTGTCATTTCTCTTATTGAATGTTATTCTTCTTATTTGCACATTAACTTGTCATGTAACCCACAACAAGATAAAGTAGTAAGTTAGTATTCTAAGTATATCTCAGTTTCTTGCTAAGAAAGAGCAATTTGTTTTGATTCACAAAAAGGAACTTTGAAAATAAATAACTATCATCTTTAATGCAAATTTTTTTCTCGCACTTCTTACCTGTGGAACTCTTTTCCGGCTCTATACTTTCCAGCCAACTTTGGTCTTCAAAATTTTAAATGCAATGTCAATCATTATCGACTGTCTTCCTGATTACTCTTCCATTGTTCTCACACATTACTAATGTTTCTCTTTTCTAATTCTTCCCCCCCCCAGTAATTCCTTGCATCTTAGTGCCTTTACAGGAACAATAGATATGCACATCAAAACTAGTCAAAGTAATAGTAATAAGGCAAAACGTTCAGAAAGAAAGAGCTGTGTTCACATGCAAAAGGGATACAGTTAAATGTTTATAGTGTTCTGACTTCAAGACAAGAAAGATAAAAAATATTGGGGATGGGACTGAGAATCGTCAATTCTTATTGGTTGGGAACAAATCCCAAAGCACATCTGTAGAATTTCTTTACAAATTTCGGGAGATGTTCTTTGTGGTAATTCCTATCAGATTGAAACCAACAAGTTCAATTCATAAGAATACTCACCTTTGCAAAAACGCGTATTCAAAGTTTCTTTGTCTTCTCTTCCAAAATTTATCACTGAAATTTACATAACACAAAGCATGATGCTTTCAAGTTGGAAAACATGAAGTGGGAATATTATGTTGAATCAATTGCTAAGACACACCCACTTGCTATGATTCCCAGTCTTCATTGAGTCCAAAAGCATCACCATATTCTTGTGGGTGATTATTTTCCTCCCTAAAATCCCTTTCCCACAGATGAAATATTGCAAGCCTCTTGCTATTGCCATGGAAAGTATTCAGACAAATGAAATTTCTTAGTTCCACAAGTTCTAACCATTACAACTAAGACCCGCCATACCATTGTATATTGTAGCAAATCACGCTCATTCCTTCATATTCCATTGGTGAGACGTAAGTTACGCTTGAGTAGATTCTTTCCATGAACCAATGCTTTGTGGAACTGGCTCCCAAGTGGATGCTTCCATTATCCTTACTATCTTAATTTGATCAACTCTAGGGTTAATTGTTATCTTCCCCACATATGCTTATAAACTGTGCCTCTTTTTCTGTAACCCTCTACCTTGAGTGGCTCTTAGGATTTGTACATCATTGTAAAAAAATTATATGTTTGAGTTTTAGTTCTGTATTTCTATAACTCTGCACAGCAACATTACAATGCTGACTTTGTAAGGAAGTAATGATTTTAAACCGTAGAAGAATTAGTAATTCACTGTTGCAGTTTTAGGATAAAAGAAGCTCTAGTCAACATTTTTCAAAAGGTATTTTCCTTATATGGAATACCTAGGAATTATCCTCTATGTGATACAAAGAAATTATCCACTATCGGATACCTAAGAATTATCCTCTATGGGATACCTAGGAATTATCCTCTATGGGATACATAGGAATTATCCACTACGGGATACCTAGGAATTATCCTCTATGAGATACCTAGGAATTATCCACTATGGGATACCTAAGAATTATCCTCTATGGATACCTAAGAATTATCCTCTATGGGATACCTAGGAATTATCCACTATGGGATACCTAAGAATTATCCTCTATGGGATACCTAGGAATTATCCTCTATGGGATACATAGGAATTATCCACTACGGGATACCTAGGAATTATCCACTATGGGATACCTAGGAATTATCCTCTATGGGATACATAGGAATTATCTGCTATGTGATAACTAGGAATTATCCACTATGGCACACACAGGAATTATCCATTCTGCCATTCTCCTAAGAGACTTCACATTAGCAGTATGGCAACATAGTAATGGTGAAATTACCTGTTTCCTTATGCACAAACATTCTTTCTTTTCTTTTTCTTTTTATGTGCCATGTCCTTTCAGGATGTAGGTATTCATGGCTCTCCACCTACCTCTATCCCTTGCATCTCTCAAGTTCCTCCCCTCTGCTTCCTCCCCCAGACCATGTTCTGTCATCCACTTGCTTAAGCCTGCCAGGTATGGCACACATTGTTTTTCCTTGTCTTTCTTTCCCTGTATTCACCCCATGAGTATCAGATTCTCCAGGCCTTTTTTCCTCATTATGTGTCCCAGAAACTTCAGCTGGTCTATTCCTGATATTAAATATAAGCCTCCTCCTTGTTTTGAAAACTCTCTAAGACCTCATTGTTGCTCACACACTCAGTCCATGATATCCTAAGCATGTTTCTGTAAAACTAAGTCTCCATCACCTCAAGTCTCTTCTTCGTCATTGAGGAAATTGTCCAACATTCATCACCGTAAAGAAGGACAGATGTCATGTAACAACTCAGTATTCTTTTCTTTGTTACCAAAGAAATCCTCCTGTCTCGCAATACTCTGCTCAGCTTTTGAAATGCGTCCTTGGTGATCCCAATATATCTATGGATCTCAGTATTGCATATACCGTCCTCTGTCAAACCAAACAGCCAATATTCCTTTTGGTTGAAATTTATAAAATATTTCTCTTAAAACAGTTTTTCAGGCTTCCCAAGTTTAACTGTTATAGCTCTTTCTACTATTAATGGAAGTTTCCTTCCTAACCTTTTGTTTGAGGCAGTGTGGAAAGTTAACATCATTATATTATCACTTCAGTTCTATATGCTACACATTTTTGTTCTTTCTATTGTCTTCAAGTGATGTAGTTTCTGTTATTTGGTACTTTGGTGTGATTCTGTTGTTTTTGAATGAGTTGGATGACATCTATATCAGAGACTAAACTTATGGCCACATGATGTTTTTTATATAATCACTGAAGTTAAGCAACATTGAGCCTGGTCAATACCTAGATTGGTGACCATTTGCTGCTGCTTTTGTAGCAAATCGGAAAATGTATTCGATGTAATGTGAAGTCCCATAAATACAGGTAAAAATTGGTGAAATCAATGCAATCTTTGCTGCAAATGAATCAGAAGAACCCTGAGCCATTGTCTTTGAGGATAAATGAGTTGGGGCATTTTATCAAAGTTCGATTTTCAAAGGACCAAGCATGCTTCATTTGTGCTGTCTCCTATACAACTGGTTTGATTCAAAGATTACAGAACATTTTTCATAATTAATGGCTTTTCATTTATATTTGAAGAGGTGTTTTGATAGTGCCCTTGTTAGTGGATTTGCTATTGTTCTGTAAAGAGATTGAGTAAAAAAGTTGGAAGAGGGAAAAATAGAGAAAAAAAAAGAGAAAAGAGAGAAAAAAACAAAAACGAAAAAGACCGGCATAAAAAAAAAGTGGGGAAAAGAGGAGAAGGAGGAGGAGGAAAAGCATGTGAGAAGTAAAAACTGAAAGAAAAACAAAAAAAATGTGGTTGTGGAATAATCCATGGTTACTTCCCTCGTCAAGAAAGGGTATCTGCATTCACTATAAAAATGGAACCTCAATGAAACAGGGAATAATTTTAAATTCTACGTGTAAACGAGTTTGGACATCAAAACAAAGAGTCAATGACTTCAACTTCCATTCTTTTCCCCTCCTGTAATTTTGTACACTTAAATTATGTCACGAAGAACTTATGCTACAAAGTATCCGAAAGAAAAAATAAACGTTACCATGAAAAAAAGGCATTGAAATACACAAGTGGACTAAAAAATATATATTTACAAGAAATTGTAAATGAAGTTTTTTACTTTCTTCAAAAAAAATTTTTTGCATTTAAACTACAAACAGTAAGAACAAAAAAAAAGGAAAACAGATTTGTTTTCTTTGTTAAAAAAGATGTTTGGTCCAACTGATGACTTCAACATTCTGAATAAGAACATGATAAGCAAAGGCAATTTACAGCAAATGTTCAATCTCCTTCAAAAATGATTTTATCAGGGTTTTTGGCAGCTAACTGGAAAAAGGTTTATTGGAAATTTTTAAAATTATTCAAAAGCCTGTCGACTCAACAAATAACCTGAAAATACATACATGAGATGATGCATATGACGTTTATGAAGGATTGAAGTTTGATACTGAGGAGAAAATTTAAAAGAACTAATAAAAAATTTCAGAGAATATTTTGTTGGAGAAACCCATGAAGCATACAAAATTTACAAATTTCATATTTGAAAGCAAGACGCTTCAGAGAGTATAGAGACATATGTCACTGCACTCCAGCAGTTAGCAAAAGGCGGCAATATTCAGGAAATGCAAGACAGGCTAATTCAAGACCAAATATCCCTACACACAGGCTTTTAGTGTCCTGCTAGCAGGCTGCTAATTGTTCAAAATCTCCATCTAACATAATTACAAACAGATTGTCATAAAGCTTATACCATTTAAGTGTAAACATTCATGTTATCTTTTTTCTTATTTTTCTATCTAAAATGTCCTAACATCTATGTACAATACTCTATAATAATGACAGGCTACTTGTTATTTTGATTATATCCATCTTTTAAAACATGAACGGAGAATAACCATTTATTAAAATGGCAAGCTGAGTACATCCATCTGTTAGAATGGTAAGAAGAGTACATCCATCTATTAGAATTGTGAGATGATTACATCAGTCTAATAGAATGGTGAAAAGAGTACATCCATCTATTAGAATGGTGAAAAGAGTACATCCATCTATTAGAATGGTGAAAAGAGTACATCCATCTATTAGAATGGTGAAAAGAGTACATCCATCTATTAGAATGGTGAGATGATTACATCTATCTATTAGAATGGTGAGAAGAGTACATTCATCTATTAGAATGGTGAGAAGAGTACATCCATCTATTAGAATGGTGAAAAGAGTACATCCATCTATTAGAATGGTGAGACGATTACATCCATCTATTAGAATGGTGAGAAGAGTACATCCATCTATTAGAATGGTGAGAAGAGTACATCCATCTATTAGAATGGTGAAATGATTACATCAGTCTAATAGAATGGTGAGAAGAATACATCCATCTATTAGAATGGTGAAAAGAGTACATCCATCTATTAGAATGGTGAGAAGAGTACATCCATCTATTAGAATGGTGAAAAGAGTACATCCATCTATTAGAATGGTGAAAAGAGTACATCCATCTATTAGAATGGTGAAAAGAGTACATCCATCTATTAGAATGGTGAAAAGAGTACATCCATCTATTAGAATGGTGAGAAGAATACATCCATCTATTAGAATGGTGAAAAGAGTGCAACCATCTATTAGAATGGTGAAAAGAGTACATCCATCTATTAGAATGGTGAAAAGAGTACATCCATCTATTAGAATGGTGAAAAGAGTACATCCATCTATTAGAATGGTGAAAAGAGTACATCCATCTATTAGAATGGTGAGAAGAGTACATCAATTCATTTGAATGGTGAGAAGAGTATGTCCATCTATTAGAATGGTGAGAAGAGTATGTCCATCTATTACATTGATGAGATGATTACATCAGTCTATTAGAATGGTGAGAAGAGTACATCCATTTATTAGAATGGTGAGACGATTACATCTATATATTAGAATGGTGAGAAGAGTACATTCATCTATTTGAATGGTGAGAAGAGTACATTCATCTATCACAATGGTGAGAAGAGTACATACAACTATTAGAATGGTGAGATGATTACATCAGTCTATTAGAATGGTGAGAAGAGTACATCCATCTATTAAAATGGTGAGAATAGTGCATGCATCTATTAGAATGGCAAGCTTATTACATCTATGTATTAGAACAGCAAGCTGGAACCTAGCAGAAACTAAATAATATATAGCTTTTCATGTAGACTCAGTGTACATGGATCATTTAAAGACTTACATAATCTCGTTTTTGTTTTTTTTTTATTATTAAGCTTCTTAAAAAGAATGATCTATTAAATCAGTGAAATGAGCTAACTGTAATATATAGACATTGTAAAATGTTCACCTTAAGTATAGTTAAAAAATTTTCACAAAAGTCTATGTATTACAGTTATATATCCATTATTTTATTATATATTATGCTACATGTAATATTAATTTAATTCCTTGATTTTTAATTTTAATTTGGCATATATTAAAAAGACATAATGAATAAAATAAGGATTGTATTTTGGTTCAAAAATATAAAAATGTTTTAAACATACTAGAGGTCCCTTTAAGATAGTTCTAAAATGTTAAAATAATTAAAAAAAAAAAAAAATGTACCCATTGTCAGGGATATACATATCTCTAAGAATATTTCTTCATAACTTAAATGTATACTTTTGGCCGGATGTAAGGTGCTGAGCTGTTAATATGACAGTTCCCCAAGACATGTATGAATACCACCCCCCACAACATCTAACCTATATTTTTAACTTTTCAAATTTAGTGATGATCTTCCTTCTGATTAGTTAAATGAGATACACCCATAAGATGTAAAAATCTGGATTCTCCCTCCATATTAACTCTTTAATAAGCAAACACATTGTTTTCTATTTTCAGATGTAAATCATTTTCACCAAAGTTACTGAACATTGCCTGATGATGAGAGAAAAACTTTAAGTCATGAATCAGGAAAATTTCTATGTCACAATGTAAAATATTTTTAATAAAAATATCATTAAATATATTATGCTCTACATTGCATTGAGCACTTTTTTAAAAAAGTAAATGCCAGAGAACTGTAGATTCTAAATCTTTCTCTTCATTTGGATATATATATATATATATATAGATAGATAGATAGATAGATAGATGGGTGCATGGCTGAATGGTTAGAGTGTTTGTTTTCTAACCATGAAACTTGGGTTCGAATCTCACCATGGTCTATTTGTCAGGAAGGAGACTTCCTGATGTTATCAGTCTGGAGGGTGGACAATCCTAGCATGTGGCACCTTTGGAAAGTGCCTGAAAACCAAACTATGGGTTGGCCCAAGCCTTGTGAGTGAAATTGGGTAGACAAAACACTTTGGACCATCGATAGCTCTGCTAGCATGAAGTCACAAGTCATAGTGACTGATGGTTTGAGTGTGCTGGTGTTGTTCAGATTGTTGATCATTCTAGATAACACGCTCTCTTCTAAAAAC